>PVLA01006826.1:0-95000 GCA_004027455.1 Hydrochoerus hydrochaeris
CATGTGTAGAACTTCTAAGTAGTTTACGAGAATGGATTATAGTTATTGTAAAGAAAAAAAAGGAAAAAGAGTATTCTAAAGGATATAACTGCATGTATGTTTGAGTGTGTGGAATTAAAAACCATGTTGCTAAAGTTTTAGTTGGATGGATGAGCAAAACTGACTGTAGTCTCACTGTTTGAATGTCCACTTTGTAGACTTTACTTTTGTAACTTGAACAACTGCATCTAACAGGAAATTATATAATTATCAACTAGTGATTTTTTTACTGGTTACTATTTTTGTTTTTTTTTTTCTGTTTTGTTTAGTTTTGTTTTTGAGATTTTGTATTTTTTCTACCCTCTTTGTTTCAAAATATTTTCTTTAAATAAAAAAATTTTTAAAAAAAAGCAAGAGGAGGAAAAGAAAGTGCTCTAAAAGAGATAACTGTATGTACACTTAAGTGTGTAGGATTGATAACCATGTTACTAAGTTTTTGTTGGATCAGTGAACAGAACTGTTTGCAGCCTCACTGTTTGAATACCCACTTTGTATGCTTTAATTTTGTAACTGGAACAACTATATCCAAGAAGACAATATGTAATGTATCAAATAGTGATTTCTTACTGTTTTTTTTTTAATTCTGTATTGTTTCTACCCTTTTTTCTGTTTTGCTCCCCCCCTTTAAATAAAAAAAAAAAAACCAACAGTTAGATTTACCTATTTACCCTTTTTTCTTTGCTTCTCCACTCCTTCCTGCATCTCCTACTCTCTAGCTGTAATCCTTTTTAGTTCTAGATTTAGTCCCTGATTTATGAACATTCAAACTGCAAACTTTCACAGGTGTACTGTATAAATCTCACTTTGTTGGCTTACAAACAAATCTAACTTACAAACAATTCTCCCAGACTAGATCTTGTTTATAAGTTGGGGACATACTATGTATGAGGAACACCTTTCTGCATTTCCTTTGGAAAGAAAAATACAACAAATTCTTTTAATTTTTTATTAAAATGTCTTTATCTACTTCTGTTCTCAAAGGCTATTTTCTGTGTATACTAAATTCCAGGCTTTTTTCTTTCTTTAAATTTATTTAATAATAGAGCTTGAATCCAAGGCCTTTGCACTGGGATGCATCCTCAGCACCCCTATATCCCTTTTTAAGACAGGATCTCACTAAGTTGCTAATTTGTAATCCTTCTTCCTCAGCCTCCCAGAGTGCTATGACTACAGGCATATGCCACTACATCCAGCTTTTAATTAATTTCTGTAAAGTTTTTATTCCACACTATTATGGTTTTATTATTTGGCTAAAAAATAGTGATATATATATCTATATCTATATCTATATCTATCAAGGTCTTGGTTAGCTGGCCTTGAGTTTTTGATCCTCTTGCCTCAGCTCCTCAAGTGTTGGGATTACAGGCAAGCACCACCATACTAGATTAACTATTACTTTTTTTTTAAAGGCTGTCTTATTTTTCTTTTTTTGACTAGTTTTTGTTTTGACTATGTTTAGAATGAAGTCTTTTTTTATTTATTTTGATTGAGGACTATAATTCTTTATAAATTTAAGGCCTGAGATCGGTCATTGGTTTTGAAAAGTTTACACTGATTACATTTAAAGTATTGTTTCTGACTCATTTCACATTTACTTTTAGGACTAAATTATATTTATATTAGACTTTTATGTCCTACCTCTATGTCTCTGTTGCTTGATTTTTCTTATTGTCTAATCATGGGTATCACTATTTTCTTATGAACCACCCTTTGTATTCTTTAATTTTTCCTTCAGTTATGTGTAACCAGCTTTAAACCCCATTCACCACATTCTTAATTTTGATATTTATATTTTTGAGCTTTAAATTTTCCATATGAACTTTTTAGCTTCTTGACAAAGTTTTCCATGTTGTCTTTATTTCCCCACTGGATATATTAAACAACAATTTTACACTCCATTTTGGATTCCTTTATTTTCTATATCTCTGGGTCTACTTCTATTGTCTGTTGTTTCTGTACATGCTGTTGGGACTTTGTGTATTTTTTTTTCCTCAATTGTGCCTAATGTTGTATTTGCATCTATTGAAACAGCTAAGAACTTAGAATAATGTTCTTCTTCACAGAAAAGTTTGTATTTGCTTTGTGTAGGTATATATGAATAGTAACAATCTAATTTCAAGAACTGAGGTATTTGGAAAGCCAGTTTTTTCAGCACCAATTATTAAAAAGGCTATCTTTCTTCCAGTAAAAGTGTTTGGCCCCTTTGTCAAAGGTAAGGTAGCTGAGTGTTTGGAGTTGTTTCTGCATTTTCTAATCTGTCCATTGATCTTTAGGTCTGCTTTTTGCCAGTACCATGCTGTTTTTAATCAAAGTAGCTTCATAGCATAATTTAAAGTCAGAGACTGTGATACCCCCCTTCCTTGTCTTGTTGCCCAGAACTGCTTTTGCTTCTAGGCAAATCCTGGTTTCAAATGAATTTTAGGATTGTTTTCTCTAGTTCCGGAGGTATGCTGTTGGTATTTTGATTTGGACTGCATTAAATCTGTATAATAATTTTAGAAGTATGGTCATTTTCACTATGTTGGTTCTTCCTCCCCAAGAGCAAGGGATATCCTTCCATTTTGTGGGTATCCTCTTCAAACTCCTTTTTCAGAGCAGTTTTCAATGTTGAGGTCTTTTACTTCCTTCAGTAGATTTATTTCTAAGTATTTTAATTATTTATTTATTGGATGCTATTGTGAAAGGTGTGATTTCCCTAATTTCTCTCTCAGTGAGTTTGGTATTTATGTACAGGAATGCTATTGATTTTTGAGTGATGACTTTGTATTCTACTATGCTACTAAATTTGGTCATTAATTCTAGGAGTCTTTTGGTAGAGTTTTTGAGGTCTTCTGTGTTAAGTACTGTGTCTTCCACAATGGTGATAATTTAACTTCTTTCTTTCCTATCATTATTCCTTTTATTTTTTTTTCTTGTCTAATTGTTCTGGCTAATGTTTCCAGAACTATATTGAATAGGAGGGGTGACAGTAGACATCTTTCTCTAGTTTGTGATTTTAGAGTGAAAGCTTTCAGTTTTTGATCACTTAGTATGATGTTGGCTGTTGGTATATCACAGGTGCCTTTTAGCAGATTGAGATGGAGACCTTCTATTCCAATTTTCTGTAAGGTTTTCATTGTAAATGGGTGTTAAAGACTTTGTCAAATGCTCTTCCTGCATCTATTGAAATGTGCATTGTGTGATATCTGTCCTTGGTTCTGTTAATGTGGCATATTACATTATCAATTTGCACATTCCTGCATCCCTGGGAGGACTCCTATTTTTCGAGGATTTTTCATCATGTTCATTAAGGAAACTGGCTTTCCACATGTAGAAGATTTAAGCTTGACCCTTATATTTCACTATGCACTAAACTAAGATCAAAATGAATCAAAGATCTAAATATTAAAACAGAAACACTAAATCTGTTGTAAGAGAGAACAGGTAAAGCTCTTGAAGGTGCAGGTATAGGCAAATAACATGAATAAAACCACAATCACACAGGAAATATCACAAAGAATCAAAAACTGGGATCTCATCATACTAAAAAGCTTTTACATAGCCAAAGAAACCACCAACAGAGTAGACAACCCACAGAATGGGAAAAAAATTTTACCAGCTATTCCTCAGACAAAAGACTAATATTGAGACTATATAAATAATTTTTAAAAAGTCAGACTGCCCCCAAATTTAAAGACCCAACCCAAAAATGGACATCTGAAATAAACAGACACTTCTCAGATGAAGAAATACAAACAGCAAATAAATACATGAAAAATGTTCAATACCATTGGTCATAGGAGAAAAGTAAATTAAAACAACAATGATATTCTAGCTCATCCCAGAAATTATGGTTATTATCAAGAAATCAACAACAACAAATGCTGGTAAGGTGGTGGGGAAAAAACCCTTCTCTACTGTCAGTGGAAGTATAAATTGGTATAATCACTATGGAAATCAGTATGGAGATTCCTTAAAAAATTAAAACTAGAGGTTCCAGTTATTCCCCTTCTTGGTATCTTCCTAAAAGAGTTAAAAGCATCATACCACCGTGATATATGCACACTCGTGTTTGTAGAAGCACAATTCATTTTATTTTGAAGGTAGTAAAACACAACAGAACAAAGCCAATCAAGATAATGCAGTGAAATTGGTACAGAACTTCACAGCAGGTTACTGGGATAAAAGTAATAGATACCATAGTATATATCATTATCTTCACAATAGTTGTCCTTTCAGTCAGGAGCAGCACAATGTATAATAGCTAAATCTTGTAAACAGCTCAAATGCCCATCAATAAATGAATGGATAAAGATGAGCTTTTTATACACAATGGAGTACGGTTCTACCATAAAGAAGGATAAACTTGAGACATTTATAGGTCAAGTGCATGCACCCTGAGATCATACTTGTAAGTGAAATTAATCGGATACACATGTTTAAATATCACATTTTCTCTCTAGTGTGAGAAATCAAAAAGGTAAAAAAGACCAAAATGGATAACAAATACTGGGAAATGGGAAGAAAATCCTCAAATGGGAAGGGCAACAAGGGAGGAGGAGGGTCAGGAAAGGAAGGGAAAAGCTAAAAAAGGGAATTTAAGGAGAAAAACAGAAACAAAACTTTTGTAAATAAGAAGGGGAAGAAGAATTCAAGGGAGGGAAGGGGAATGGAGAAAAAAGAAGAATCAAGATATGAACAGATACAAATTTCCTATGATGAATGTGATCATTATGTATATAATAAAATATATTATGTATATAATAAAATAATATATAAAAGAACTGAGGTGCTTTTGTCACTGTAAGTGTAGCTCAGTGGTACAGCATGTGCTTAGCAAGTACTAGGCCACATGTTCAATCCCTAAGCACATACACATAAAAAAACTAAGGCATTTTGTTTCTTTTCTTTTCTTTTTTTTTTTTTTTTTTGGTACCAGGGATTGAACTCACAGACTCGAGCTTCCCAGGCAAATGCTAATGCCACTGAGCTACATCCCCGGCTCCTAACTGAGGCATTTTAGAACAGAAGTACTATTCATCAGTGTCTACTCACAACATGCTCTTGCTGCTAAGACAAAGCCCCAGTAGTCTGAGTTCTAGACCCAAAGCAAGGGGAAAGAGTAGCCTCTTTGGCAGGGTCTAGACACCAATTCTTATCCTCTAAGCCCTGTAAAGTTGCTTAGTACTTCAGCCTCTCAGTCACACTCTCAGAACTGGCAAATGATCTAGGCAAACATAGTTTCTTGTAGTCTTATTTTCCATTTATCTGCAAGTTTCAGGTCCTCAACTACAAATTTAAGTAGGTGATAGACCCCCAAATTCCATCAGTAACCTAGACCTTTCTCTTGAATTGTATTTCTAAACTGAGTATTTTTCAACCAAAACACTGAAGATAATGTAAACTTGTCATAACCATCAATAACCTTTAATCTCCCCTCCACTCAACTTTTTTTAAGATCACCATTTTCAACAGTCTAGCCTATGAACCTCAGCTGTCTTCTATTACTACTCTTTCTTCCTTATACACCCATTTCTGGTTCCTTATCCTGTCCCCAAAACACAGCCATGCCTTCAAATCCACCTCTGAGTTTTACTTCCAGTGGCCCCCTTTCAATTCTCATTGTCTCTTACCTGAATTATGCTAATACTCTACTGCTGTTCTCGTCCTAGAGCTTTCCCCTTCAAACTGATTTTATACATTGTGCTACTTATCATTAAAAAATCTGATAACATACCTCCACCTCAGAAATCCTTTTCCTCATTTTACTTCATAGTACTTATTATTCTAAGACATAACAGTAATTTATTATCAATATTATTATATTCTCTACTAGTAATTGAACCCAATGTTTTTACACTAAGCTATATACCCCCAGCACTATTTTTATTTTCTTATCTTGATGAAAATCTTACTAAGTACTTAAGTCACTCAGGCTAGGTTCAAACTTGTGATTTTCCTGCTTCAGTCTCCTGAGCAGCTGGGATTATAATTGTATGCCACCACACCTGACTTGACATTATAATTATTATAGTTCTTGTATTAATTATTATATAACATAACCACTTATCTTATGATATGGTAATTAAACAATAAAATATTACATGTGGTGAGTGTATGTGTATATATATATGTATATATATATGTATATGTACACACACACACACACACATTTTCCTTCTCATTAGAAATATAAGCTCCAGGGCCAAGGATATAGCTCTGTGACACAAATGCCTGCTGGTAAGCACAAGGTCATGAGTCTAATCCCTAGTATTCCACCCCGAAAAAAGAATGTAAGCTCCAAAAGGGCAGGATCTGTTAGATTCACTGTTATAATGTCACCCCAATGACTTTGAAGTGAATGAATATTGTTGAATGAAATAATTAATGGACGTAAAACAGACATTTAAACTGCACAACCTCATAATTGCAGATATCTAAACTGTACAACCTTATAATTGAAGGCCCTCCTCAATAAGGTTCAATCTTGACTTTCTAGTGTTATATCCTGCTCCCTAAATCATTGATTCAACAAACATTCATTGAGTGTCTGTGTGCTGGACTCTACCAGGCATTAAGACTGTAGTGCTAAATAATCAGCAGTTCCTATCAACATGAAGCTATCATCCATGAAACAATTCATGACTTAGAATTACAACTGTGGTTAAGTGTTATGAAGGAAAAGAATTCATAAGAATAAAGAATAGAGGATATGAACTGGGGGTGTCAAGGAAAGCTTTCTTGAAAGACTTACATTTGAAGTGAAGGAGAATGATATTTGATGCTTTTCAGAGATACATCAGGACTGAGCCCTCGAATTTCCACAAGGTGGTCCACCTGACCTGGTGATATTTTATTTATCTTTGTATGTCTAACATCTATCAATACAAAATGCCATGGAGGGGGGGCCATTTTTAGATATGTAGTCCAAATTAGCCTTGAACTCTCAGTGATGCTCCTGCCTCTGCCTCCTCAATGCTGGGATTACAAGTTTGCACCACTGCACTCAGCTAACAAAATAGAATATATATACAATAACTTTCAATTAATATATATATACAATAACTTTCAATTAATTAACTAATTTCAATTAATTAATATTCTTCATATTTCTCTTTCTCCCAACCCCTTGTTCTCTTCAAATCATCTTTTATCTCTGAGGCTGGTTAGATTATAAAATAATTAATAAAAACCTTGTAGGCGCTTCATGAGAAACACATGTCGAGACGGATGGGGAAGGGGAGGACTGACTCAGCACATCTTTGACTCTCAATAAATGGGGTAATTTGTATAAGTACCGTGTGTAGTAATCCCGAATGGCTGTACTTCCCAGCCACATCTTGTCTCCCTGTACTAATACTCTGGTATTAGTATTAGGAGGCTGAGGCAGGAGGATCGCTGTGAGTTTGAGATCAGTTTGGGCTCCATAGTGAGTTCAAAGCCAGCCTGAACTATATAGCAGGACCTGCCTGGATCCTGACCCCATCGATTGCATTCCTGATTGGTTCCACAGAGATGATTCCCAGCCCTTGCCCCAGGGTCGCCTTCTGTCTCAAGCTCAGACCTCGGTCCTGAGGGACACTTCACTATCTCCTTGGAATTCCGGGTGTTGTGGTCTGTATCTAGATGTGTCCCTGAGGCCTCCTACACTCATGGATGGGGCTTTTCAGAACTGGCTGGGTCTGGGGCATATGACCCTAGGGTTAAGGGTGTGTCCTTACCCTGTCTTCTTAACATATCTATCTTCTGCTTTTGTAGTTTCCTTTGCTTAGAATAAATAGCCTTTCTCCCCAATTTCTTCCGTTAGAGTTTTATTCAACTTTCTCCGTGTTCCACACAGGTCATTTTCCTAGAAGGCCTTTCCCGATCATATTAGTAAAAAGTAAGTTCTTCCCCCATACTTGTGGCACCCACGTGCATGTGTGTGCTACTTCAGGTACCTTTCATTTTCTGTCAGCATGTCTGTGCCTCCCAAGAAATCAGACATTTCTGGGAGAAGAACACTATCATATTCATCTTTGCCTTCCAGTGTCCAGTACACACTGTAGTAACCACTCATTGTCTGCTGAGTGAGTTAGAAAAACAGCCAAAAATCCTGCTAAGTACTTTTGACTAGATCACATTAACTTAGTATTGTTTGTAGTTTCTACTCTCAAAATCATATTCAGTTTAGAAAAGTAATATGCTCTCCACCAACTGACAGAAAAATCAGGAAAGGAGAAAACAGCTCAACATGAAGAAGAGAAGAAGGGTTGAGAGCATGCCTGGAGAAGGCTCCTGAGTGGGAACATCACAGAATCAACAGAAGTGGGGGGGGGCCCTAAGAGGTTAGAGCACGAAGCAGGTTCTGATCTGGAGTCATTAGCCTTGAGCAGTATTATCCATATTCTGCTCACTCCTTCCTATGTGTGAGCCCCAGGAGGTTGCCCTATAAACCCTAGGTGTGGGCCAGTTGTAGGCACTGGCAGGAGACAGAGCAGAGGAAAGTGAGGTCAGAGTATCTTCTCCAACTCTCTCCCTTTTCTCAGGCCTCACTCCTGCCCTGCTTCATATACCACTTCTGACCAAGGGTTCTGGTCAGAACCTTCCTGCATCTCCCAGGGCCAAGGGGTAGTAAAAGAATGAATTGCCAACATTATCCTTTGTGGTTTTGCTACACTCTATCCACATTTTCATCTGTAGGTATCACATCGAATGAGGTTTAAGAGATTCCCTCAGTAAAATCCATCCAAAATAAACACAGTATCTGACATTACCAGGAAAAGCTTTAAGACCATGCTAATCACTATCTGATTATAGAAAACCACCAGTGTTACCACAAATTCAAGGTTTTCCTTGCTTTTTTTAGATCTTGCAGGTGTGCCTGATCTATACTAATGTCATAGCATCTTCAAATCTCTATGTGGCTTTACAACCTGCTCCTTTACTCTGTGCACACTGTTTAATGATGTTGCATCTCCACAAGGATGCACAATGCAAGATGCCTTTTTTTAAGACAAGGTGAAAGAACTGCTTTAACAAAATAGCTGCCATTTCCTTCAGCTTGCCGCTAGTTTGCCAACTGCACACTTACAGTAGAAATCCATTTCAGTCTGTCTGCTGCCAAAGTAACTGAAAAGGCCTTTATGGACAGCTGAAACAGATACTGTAATTTGATAGTCATCTTTTCCCCCTGCTCTAATTATTATTGTAACGGGCTTCTTATTTTAATAGATTTTTTTTAATAAAGAAATCTTACTTACAAATTTTAATTAGCTTACTGAATATTTGCTGCTTTAGAGAAAGTAGTTTAATGAGTAAGGAGACCACAGACTACTAGCTAGCCTAGAGTCTCTACTGTAGCTTAGGGGCGAAATGATGAAGCCCTAGTGATACAAGCTCAGGCCTGTGACTCACAAACCAGGACTCTGCAGCCTGAGCCCATGGGATGAATGAATCACACTGCCTCTTGCTGGGGCAAAAAAAAAAGTAAAATTCAGTTTTTCCCTTTTTATGAAGAATCTCTGTATAAGAACCCTCTCCTTTCTACTATTTTTTGAGTTTATAAATCCTTGTCAAACCAGTCCTGTAAATTTTAGTTTCCTCATCTGTAAGAGTTATATAATAATGTTTTCCACATTGGATTGTTGTAAAATATGTCTTGTATAGCACTTTAAAGGCTCCAAAATGTTAGTTAAATGAATGAAAGAATCTCACTGCTGTCACTTTAACCTCTTCCATTTCAGGTTCTCATCTGCTTAAAAAAAAATCCTTTCTTTATCGTATTTTTCAATTATAGCAACAATAAAGAATAAGTTAACATTTTTCATTCTAAAAACACCTAACAGAGAAGGTAGGACTAGAGTCATTCAAATTCAGAATTGGAATCAGGAGAACAATGAAGGTTTTTGTGGCTTAGAAACTTGAATAATCAATGTAAGTTAGCTCTATTCCAAAAAGTGAAAGCATATTAATATCTGCTCCACTAATTAAGACTATGTGTCAATTTAAGTATGATTCTCACTGCACCTGAAATCTGAAATCATTTCTTTTGTGAATTTTTAGGTTGTTAGGTAAAGGGGGAACTCCAGCTTACTCAAGTCAAACTCAACCTTAAGAAATCAGAAAACCCAATTCTGAGTTTGACATGAAATTCTATCTTACAGACATATAATATAGTATTACAAATCAATGTAAAACTAATGCAAATTATAAAATTTTCATCTACCCATTCCTATTTATAGCTTTATCTATTATAAACTTGAAAACCTCTTCTATGTATCAATTTAGGATATGCAAAAGTAAACTCCTGATTTCCCCTACCCCCAAAATTCTGTTTCTCCCAAATCCTTCCCTATTGTACTCCTCCTACTGCTTAGTCCAAAACTCTCAAGTCACTCTCTGCCCTCTTTCTCTCATACCCTATGTCCACCTCTAAGTAATCCCAAATGGCTGTACTTCCCAGCCACATCTAGTCTCCCTATACTAATACTCTGGTCCCAGCCCCATCACCTTGGCCTGAATTACTGCAACTGCACACTAACTGGTGTCTGCTTCTCCTCCTGCCTCCTCCACTGTCTATTGTCAATACAGTTGCCACAGGGATGCTATGAAAACCTAGGGTAGAACATGTCACTTTTGTTTTTCCTCTTGCTTAAAGGAAAGCCCAAGTCATCCCCATGGCCAAGAAGGTATCACTTAGACCACAAAGCCTTGTGGTTGCTTCCTTCCACTTGTACCCTTGCTTTAAATGCTTTTCCCTCACTGCCAGGATCTCTGTATTTGCTTTCCCTTCTGCCTAGAATGTTCCTTACCAACTGTGCAAAGGGCTTGCTCAGATGTAAGTGCCACAAGGGCAAGTTCATTCTTGGATATGTATACTTCTTGGTCAAGTAAAAAGTATATATATTTTAAAAGCTCTATACATCATAAATGTAAAGTCTGATTAATTTTCACAAAGTGAACACACCCATAAAACTACCACTTAGGTCAAAAAACATTACTTCCTCCTTCTAATTTAGTTCTCCAAGGCAACCACTATTCTGACTTTCAAACCTAACGTTACTTTTGCCTGTTAATGAACTTTTTACAAATGTATCCATACTTCTTTAGTATTATGCAATTAATATAGTAGTGGTTTATTCATTCTCATTGTTGAGTACCATTCCAGATATACCAGTATTTAACCACTTCCCTCTATGGACATTTAAATTATTTCTAGTCTTAGATATTACGAATACTAAGGATATTCCTGAATATGTCTCTTGGTCTATATACGTACATATTTCTATTGAGTAGATTACGAGTTTTACATGGTAATTTCAGTAATGTCTTTCCCAACCCTAGCACAGTAGCTGGCACATTACAGGCATCACAAAAAGTATTTGACACTATTTAACAGCTCTGATATTTATATTGTTTAATTCCTTGACTTATACATGTACACTTATAATTCATAATTATTAAATTGATCCCTGTCAATCCACTATGTAAATTAAAACACTATTATCACCAGGGGTTTAGCTCAGCGTTACAAGCGCTTGCTTGACAAGTGCAATGTAGTGAATTCAACCCTTGGTACAAAAAAGAAAAAAAACCAAACCACCAAAATATACTATTATCTGGGTGTGGTGGCACACACCTGTAATCCTAGCACTCAGGAGGCTGACAGGAGGATCACCCTGAGTTCAAGATCAGTCTATATTACATAGTGAGTTCAAGGCCAGCCTGAACTATATAGTGTGACCCTGTTTCAAACAACAACTACAAAGATAAATGAAACTGTGGGTTGAATGGTATAGATATGTTTGAATTTATAAGAACACCAGAAGTTTTCCGAAGTGGTCCTAACAATTTACATTCCTACCAGCAATACATAAGGGTTCTGCTGCTATACCGCCTTGAAAATCCTTGTTATGACTAGCCTTAGGATTTTTTGAAAACTGAAGAAATATAAAAATGTTGTTTTGCTGCATTTTTTTTTCTTTTCTCTTCTGAAACAGAAATTGAACACTGACTTTACACTTGCCAGGCAGGTGCCGTATCACTGAGCTATATCCCCAGCCCTCTTGTTGCGGTTTTTAAATCACGCTACAGTAAGACAGGATCTTTTCATATAACTAACTATTCAAATATCTTATATTTCAGCATGATTTATGCTTTAAACAATGTCTTTCTCTTTTAAAAATGGTTGATCTGTCAGGTCTGAAACAGAAAATCTCTTTACCTCTAACAAACTTAAACAAAATTCCATCAGTTTATAAGGATAGCAACTGCTATCTCTAATAGTAAAAATGATAACATTATTTCATCTATTTCAGAGGTCTAGGGGGACAGAATTGTAGAGAAATTAATTTTTTACACAGAAGTAGGAAAATAAAAGCTTTCCTCTTGAAGTTAACGATCAACAATTTAAACTCATACATAAATTAACTGTTGAAATTCTATTTTGAAAAGCTGATGTAGAAGAAACAAGGTGAAAGATTTCAATTTTTAGGTAAACATATTTAACTCAACACTATTTTGACTTTTCTTCCAGCAACTGTTAAAAAATTTCAAACCTATAGAAATCAAGTGAAATACCGAGGTTCGATAGTAGACACCCGCAATCGTGGCTACTTGGGAGGCTGAGGAAGGAAAATTACTTGAGCTCAGGAGCTTGAAAACACTGTGGGCAACATAGTTAGACTTAATCTCAAAATAAATAAAAAACAAAGCAAAAAATAAAAACAAAACCCCCTACAAACCAACAAGAAAAACAACACAAAATTCCAATGTGAAATACAGTAATTAATTTCTTTAAAAAACTTAGTAAGTAGGTTCCTAGCATATTTTGAAAGTGAAAATCCTGTAACTCGATATAGCCAGGAGGAAAGCTTTTATCACTTATTCTACAAGTGTATACAGAGTATATCCAAAGTGCTACATTCTATAGTTAACGAAAAATGCAGAGTATAGTTTTTTTAAAAAAGATAATCGATACTATTCTCCAATGGTATCTATACTGCAGTAACATATGAAACAAAAAGAATAAAAGCAGAAAAACACCTTAATCCACAACATTCAAAATCTAAGTCACAGGGCAAGTATAAGCCCTGTGAAAGCACTGGAAAAGCAGATGTGGCCTCAACAGCTGGTGTTTAGCATAAACCTAATCCTCCACTATGCTTGGGGAAAATGCATGCTCCAGACAAACTCAAATGAAATGAATGTACTTCTGACTTGGTCTTCTCTGCCAAACTCCAGATATTACACTCAGTATTTCAAGAAGCAGTATTACCAATATGCAACCTAGACAGTAAAGTTTTCTATAGTGTATGTCTTTGTAAACTGGTAATCCAAATCAATTCTATCTGTCCCATTCAACTGCTCAGGAGAAATCAAGATATATCACTATTGTATAAGAGAATGACAATAAACATTAAGTGAAATTTTAATTATATATAAAATCAAAGCTTGCTCTGGAGGTCCTATGAAAAATGCAAAAATAAAGGCTGAAAATAATCTTAAACCAAATCCTGACTGGGTATGGTGGCACATGCCTGTAATTCCAGTACTTGGGAGGCTGAGGCAGAAGGACTGTTGTGAGTTCAAGACCAGCCTGAGCTACAAAGTGAGTTCAAGGCCTGGCTAAACTGCACAGTGAGACTCTGTCTCAAAAAGAAACAAAACAAAACAAAACAAAACAACCCCAGTCCCTTTTCCCTTTAAATGACAATGACTTAAAATATCATACAAGATCCTTACTAGAATTGGAAGGGAATCTGTATTATCCAAACTTCTGATGCATAGGAGGAGTATTTATTTGGAAACTGCTCTTACAATTTGGCTCACGTGACCTCTAGAGAACACTGAAATATCTACCAAAGACAGTTTCTCCTTAACTTCTACTATAAAACCTGGTTGATAAACTATCACTTTTGCATGCTATAAATTAATGTTGAAATAGCAATCTGTAAAGAAAAGTAAAAGTATTTGAAAAAAACCGTATTTTAGAGTTAATGCCATTGATACATTGTCCCTCAGTATCTGTGAGGGGATTTTTTCCATTCCTCTATGGCCACCCCCACACAAATGATACCAAAATTGGAGGAAGCTTAAAATTTTTCAAATAAAATGACATAGTATTTGCATTTAGCCTATGTATACCTTCCTGTATATTTAAATCATCTCTTTTTTAATTACAATACCCAATACAATGTAAATGCTATGTAAATAATTGGTATTCGCTGTTACTGAGTAAGAAGAAAAAACTCCATATAAATTGAGTGCACGCAAGTTTTTCAATGGATAGGGAGGACTGACTGTACTTATACTTTAAGGAGGGTCAGTTGTTTGAATACTAAAGAATCTTCAATCCTCAAAGCAAATACCAGTTTATCTGACAAAAGCTAGGTATACTGTTGTTATCAGAAGATATAAGCAAAGTTCAGAGCCACAAAGAGTACAAATGGACACTAAAAAAATAACAACTCTGATTGGCATGAATTTAATTCTTCTCTTTAATGAGAGCAAGGAAGAAAGCAAAGAAACTTTTGGGATCTAAACATTATAGCATGGTTACCAAAGTGGGGGTTGGTGAATTCCTTAAAGCTTTCACCAAATATAAAACTTCCTTTTGGCAACAAGTAAATTTACCTCTCCAGTGGCAGAATCTTAGGCTGGTCCCCTAAGTCAGAGAAACAAGGATTGCAGTCTATCTGAAGAGTGCATGTTTATGCCCTCTCCCTAGAAGATTTATACAATGGGCTGAAAAGAAGGAAAAATCTTGATTCTTTGCTATTTAAATTAAGCTTTTTTAAATTAAGCTTTAAAATCCTGCATAAAAATGCAAAAATATCTAGATTTTATTTATATCTTCTTTGATGATGAAGCATTTGGATATGACACTGATAAGGAGGGCCTGAGGCAGGAACAGGTTTCCTGTATCAGAGGAGAGCAGGACAGACCCACAGGGTTCTCTCTCACCTGGGACACTGTGATGCTGCATTTCTTGGCCAGCTCCTCTTTGGCTTCTTCACTGGGGTAGGGATTGCTGAGGTGTGAGTAAAAATATTCATTCAAGATTTCTGTGGCCTGTTTACTGAAGTTACGTCTTTTCCGTCTATGAAAAGAGTGGGAAAAAGAACTGCAGTTACATTCAGTATTAACAAAAAAGAAAAAAAAAAACACCAAAAAACCCGATAGATTAATTAGGATAATAAAAATTAGTCTTCAACTTTTTAACATTGTTAGGGTCTACTTTATCACTATAGTACATAAGTTATGCTTTGGGCATTCTCCAGAGCACAAACCCAACTCATTTTAAGATGTAGGATCACTAAGAAAAATATTATAATGTGAAACAGTTTCATTCTTTAATTTATTCAATAAATATTCACTGAGGACCTAAGTGTTCTAAGTATACAAGGAAGACCCACAGGGAGCAAAACAGACAATATCCAAACAGCTTACAGGCAACTGGAGGGTGAGGAGAGAATTAGAAAGGTGGAAGAAGAAAGACATTATGCAAGGGTCACAGAAATTAACAGTGGTGGCCATATCAAATATCACGAAAGAAAAGTATGAGGTGTTTAGCAGAGAAAAGTAACATGAGTTATGGAGATGAGTAAAATTTCCCTAAGGAATGACATTTAATCTGAGATCTAGAAATGTGTAGAAGTTGACAAAGAGTACAGGAGGAAAGATCTGGACAGAGGAATTGATTCTGAAACAGCAAAGAACTTGGCAAGTCTAAAGAGCTAGAGAGGCTAGAGCACAGAAAAAAGCAGGAAAAATATGAGATTGTGTCTGAAAGAATGGGAAGAGCCAGATTATAAGGGCTTAAGAGATGCCATCAGAATTTTTTATTTAACTTTGTGCAATAAGCAGCTATTGAAGAATTTAAATTTCCATGTTTTTAAAGGATCATTCTGACTCCTGAGAATAGCTAGAGTAAGACACAGAAGGAAATGCAAAGACTATTTAAGGAAATGACTACACTGGTGAAATTGAAGATGACAGTAAGATGGTATAGGATAAGCACCACAGAAATAAGATTCATGATGTATTTGAAAGGTAGAAGAGGTAAGACTTCATGATGGATTGGATGGGGGCAATTGGTGAGGGAGATAGTGAAAGAAGAAAAATATACATATAGCAAGAAAACTTTGGGTTTTTCTGCTTAAGCAATCATGTGAAGTTAGATATAATTTCTTCATGGGGAAAAAGGCTGAGGAGAAAAATTTTTTGGTTTTGGTGACAAAGGGGTGGTAGCACATCATAAGATCAAGTATTTACTCATGATATTTCAAGTAGCAAAAAATATCACTTCTATTTGGTTTCTGCTTTTAACATTTTAAAGAATTCGTGTGTGAAAATTAGAATCTGCCAAGTTTCACTTTATATTAGATACTCCAATAACTGATTTTCTCAATACTTTCTTCCAAAAAATCTTAAAATCTTCTTAACTGTGATATCCTTTACTCAGAAAAGATAGCTAGGAAGATATATACTGTGTGAGACTCCTCTAATCATATGTCACTACTGTGGCAGGTTAAGTATGTAATTGTGTTTAAACACTCAAGGAGAGTCAAGGGACTGAGAAACCTAGGTCTGATCAAAACATCTCAGGTTTCAGATCTGAAATTTCTTAATTTCAATAATTTTTTGGGAAGTAAAACCAATGTTTCCTGGGAGATATAGGTAAGATTCAAGATCTATTTGAGGATTAAAATCAACAGGATCTGATGATGATTTGGGTGGAGGAGGTGATGAGGGAAGAGAGAGGAGGATAAGAAACACTAAAAAGAGCAGTAATTAACATTTTTGCATGAATAATGTGTGGCTTAAAAAGACAAGGATCTGTGGGAGGTGAGAGCACATGGAAAAGGCAAACTCTTGTGGAGGTAGTGGGAGACAGGGTGGGAAAGGTCTAGAATAGATGCTCAATGGGTCAGACCTTCAGGTATTTCCTGGCTAGCAGAGATGATGTGTTAAGCCTACACAGTAACAACTTGCTCATAAAAACCTAGGTTTCTGCATCTTATGAAGAAATGGAAGATCAGCCATATCAGGCCCACACTGGCAGAAGGCAGCTATGGACACTAAAATCTGAGTGATGGCTGTCCCCTTTAGATCTGCACTTGTCCACTCTAACCCTTACAACACATCACTCTGGCTACTCCACTCAGTTCCATTATATGTAAGTGTGTGAGTCTGTGACTGTGTATCCACAATCTATAACACATCAACAAAGAAATATAGATGGGGACAGATGACATGGGGTACTATTTGGGAAGTACGGATGTGTGGAAAGGGGGAATGAGAAGAAACCTACCTAAAAAAGTGAAGAATTGTGGCTCACATATATTTTGCTTAGGGTAGCTTTCAGCAAACATCAAAAATCTCAGAAAACAAATTTATAGGCAGAACAGAAGACCACACCAGATATTCTGGCTGAGTCCAAATTAGAGCACTTTTACTGGAAGAGGGAAGGATCTACAAAAATTTATTCTTGAATGCTTTGCTCTGGTACATGCTTTGGCTTATCCAATTATCAAGAGAACATGAGCATGGGCTTCCAGAAAGGCAATGTGAGCAAGAAAGTCACATTATCAGAGAAACATGTTTGCCTACAGCAGAACAACCTTGTCTTCTCATTGCAAACGGCTAAGAGGCACAACAAAAATACATGGAACTGCAGCTCAGCTATTTGCATTCACTTCAATATAGTTCACTTGAATATTGCATTCACTTGAAATAGTAGGAGAGAATATGGGCTTATACTTTATTTATTTTTATATTTATTTATTTTTCAGAAAAACATCCTGCAGGAAATGCCCATTAAGGGTCTCCCCTCAGTTTCACTCTCCCAAGGGTTCACCACACTTTAAACAGCTGTGCCTCAGGCCAGCATGTAGTGGTGCATCAGTCCCAGGGCCAGGTCCCATCAGCATCACGATGTTGCTAACAGCAGTCTCTGTGGGAGAAGAAATTGTGCTCCAAACTGCCATGTTCCCATTCTGGCTCTGCTCACTCCAGGCCCTTAACATACTTTTTCTTCATGGGAAAAAAAAAAATAAATCATTTAGGTGTATACATTATGAATACTGCTATGTAAAAAACAAGCATGCAATGGTGACAAAGGTAGGAAAGCATCAGCAGAAATAAGGATAGTGACTATGTTAGGAAGGATTCCTTCCTTTGAAATGTACTTTTTAATATCTTTGTTACATAATATTTTTTATTAAAATCCTCAAACTTGACAATTTAAAAAATGTTTTTATTTTCTCACGCTACTTCCTTAACTCTAATTTCGGTTGTCAGACTATAAGTGGAAATATATATTTATCTGGTCAGTAAATTACTTTTTGTAGCTAGTATATATATGGCATTTGCCATACTCAAGGGGAATGCAAATATGTCTTTGCTCTGAATGGCTTTCAGATTATTTGAGGAAAGTATTTTCCAGTTTCTAGAGTATCTATAGGGAAGAAAAGAAATGTTCATAGGAAACTGTAAGAAAAAGAAGTAAAAACTTCCAATTCCAATCTAATAGTTATTTCAGAGATAATCCTGAAGGTCAAAAGGATCAATGCATAAAGATTTTCATTCAACAACTAGTTTCAATAAAAATATGCCTAAAATCATGCCTTCTGCCAATAATTTTCTTTCTCTTTACCTTTGTTTTTTCTTCACGGCACTCAGCACCTTATATTTCACTATACTGTTGAAAACAATAGCATATGTGTTTACTTGCTTCTTGTCTATCTCCTTAAACTGAAAGTGTAAGCTCAATGAGGGCAAGTATATTAACCTGCCTTGTCACTTTATAATCAGCAAGATTAAGTATCTGCGGAAGGACAGCAAAAAGGAAGGATGCAAAGAAGTAATTACAATGAAAATTAACAAATAAATGGTAAAAAATAAACTGATGATAAGTAAATTTATTACATACCCATCTGGTAAACTTCAACTATTAAAATGTTACTTAAAATTAGAGTGTATCCTAAAGACTATGTATTCATGATAATTTTTTAAAAGAATACTAAATTATGCATTAAAAGTTTTAGAAAACCTATATAACAAAAATCCAGACGGAAATTTACCAAAATATGTACAGTGATTTTAAGTCACAAATATGTAGTAGCCTTTATCCCTCTTCTATTCAATGTATTTTCCATTATATGCTTGGTATTTTTTTAAGTAGAAAAAAAGATAATAAAACTTAAAATCTCCACAACAACAAAAAAGTACTTAAAGCACAGACAGGTAGAGGAGGGCCTTAAATCCCAAGATACAAGGAGTATGTAAGGAATATCCAGCAATGACAAGCTCTGTGGTTTTGTTTTGTTTGATTGGTTGATTTGCTGCTGGAGATTGAACCCTGGTCTTGCACATGCTAAGCACATGTGGTACCAGTGAGCTACACCTCAGCTACAACAAGCTGCCATAGTTTTTAAAAGCATTAAGGCACTATAGAGACATCACAGAGAAGGCATGTGGAAGATGGGCTAGAGGACAATGAGCCTGGGGACAAGGAAACTAAAAGGAGGGTGCTATGCTAGTTTAAGTACAGAAGGATGAACAGGAATTACATAAGGAAAGAGGAAAAGAGGGTGGTAAGAGAAATACTGAAATGAGGCACTGATGAGTCCTAGAGACTAAGTCAGCAGGAAGAAGCAGTAGCCAAAGGTGATAAGGATTTTTGCTTACCTAGGAAAATGATATATGATTAGGTGGCAAATGATTTGGCTAAAGAAACAACTCTGGCACTAAGAGTGTTCTACTTTGCTTTCTAGTAGGAAAGTTCTTATTTTCTTTAACATTGAGAGATTTGGATGAAAAGATTCCTTCTGTCACGTTTGAAGGAGAAAGAAACAGAAGAGAAACTCCTTTCCAAAACCAATGATTGATCAGCCTTAGCAATACCAAGAGGCATTCCTACAGTTCCAGTCTATATTAAGACTTTGATAAGTCTTCTGTGTTACTCAGTAAGATCACCATATATAATTGTTACCGTAAACAATGTATTACCTTACTCCTGTGAAACTCGGTGAAAAGATGGAAATGTTCACCCCTATGGAAGAAACTGTTAGGCTCTCTTAATCTTACAGAGCTTAGGGCTTTGTAATAACTGCTATTCATGAAAAATGCATTTGTTCTAATGACTATCAGTATCTCTAGGTATTTCATATACTCAACACAAGCAATGTAAATATCAAAAAATTCTTGGAAAACAAACCTTTGTTAAAAATTTCATGGAGAAAACTATACTTCACTGGGAGCAGCACTAATCCTATCGCTTCCTGACTACACTACCACTCCCACACAGGAGGCTTGACAGCACTGACACCACAAGGAGGATCATCTGTTGTACAGAAGAGTTCTTAGAGCCAAATCAGATTCTAGGAGCAAGTGCTCAGTTTTACAGAATATAACAGATAAATGGGGAGCCATGCAATAGATGTACGGCCTCACATACCTGGCATCAAGGAACCTTGATCTTAAAATCATAACTGCTTCACAAGTGCTTTGTTTCAGTTGCATCTGAATGGAACTAAATTTTCGATGGATGATGCCCACCATTCTTTCAATCTCTTTTGGGGAAATGGGACGTGTTCTACTCTGTTCTCGGAGAAGGTTCATCACATGTGTAGTGAACTCATTACATGCCTGTAACATAAAAAAAAAAAAAACTCCTTAGGAAATTGGCATTTTACATTATCACACTCAAACATTACATTAACTCATCTGAATTTCTGCCTCATTTGCAATTGCCAATGGCATTATGAAGTGGGTAAAGGAAACTGAAAACAAAGACACTTATGAAATACAATTAGATGGGGCAGCAAGAATTATTAAACTATGAATGGTCAAACATGCAAGGGAGACATAACAAACACTTAACAACTGCCCTCCCTTCCCTTTCTTATTCCAGCTTCTATATATAGATGTATGTTAAATGTTAGTATTAAGTGTTCCCTTTTCTTTGGGGCTTGACATTTAGTCAACAAATGTTTGCTGTAGGATTAAAAGTCCAAACCCTTTCAAGCACTGTAAGAGACACAGACATGAGCAAGATGTAGAAGTGGCATTCAGTAAGATAAAATATAAAAAAACTAATTGTCATACAAGATAGTCAGTGCAGTCTAACAGAAAAATAGTGGAAGTTCTTCACAAGTTCCAAGGAGGGAGTATTTTTATTTTTAGTTGGAGGTTTCAAAATTAAAGTGATGTTTGGGCCTTAAAGGATGAATAGGATTTTTAAAAGGCAGACAAAGATAGAAACCAGAAGAAATTCTAGGCACAAGAAAAACCCTAAAAATAATGGTATTAAAATCAAGTTCAAAGAATGGCTAGTAGGAATAGAAAGAATATATAGAGAAAAATAGGGGATTCACAGTTTTTCTGGTTTGGTGTGATGGTTGAACCTGGGGTTTCACACATGCTAAGCGTAAGTCCTACCACTGAGCTTCTCGGGCCCTAACAGGGGATTCAGGTTTGAATTAGCACATATCATAGTGCCTTATATGTCAAATATTCCAACTGACCTAGAGTAATTTAGCTGTAGCGCATAAATGTCATTCCTGTAAAGCAGCTCAGTTCTTCAAAGGAGGAGCAACAGAAACATAAGAATCAAACTTAAGTTTCAAACTTTTTAGCTAACAATCCTCAATCACTGTTTCTTTCAGATCATCTATGTTTTTTTATTTCTAAAAAACCGTGGTGCTTGTCCTACACTGAAATTCAGTACTTCCTTGGTAAATAAAGCATCAGTCTGTATTCCTGAATAAAAAGAACATCTGGCATTTTCATTAAAAAGACAAGATGGAAGCTTCTGCATCTTACTTCACAGATGCCCCTGGTGGGACAAGCAAACAGAAAAAGATCATTGATCATGGCAAGACTTATTTTGGAGCTTTAGAGAATCTGAACACTGCACATATGTAGCACATGACAGTTCTTCTAAATGCTCATTAGAGAACTAACCTTTCAAGTACACTAAGCATTTCATTTACTTTTATCCTTTTATGGTACTTTCCTATAAATATTTGTAAGATGAAGTAAAATGAGTCTTGTGTACCAGTTATTTAAATTTTTAAAAATATTATCATAGAATATTGTAAATTCCTTGTGGGTAGCAATCCTATGTTATATTTATGGGACTTCTCAGAGTACAGAATAGCATCATACACACAATAGGCACCTGATAAAGATCTACAAACTGGTAAACTTTTATACTACAATTCAAGAGGAAGGATAAAGTTGGCTTACTGGTAAATTCATTACCTTTAAACTATTATGTGAAGGGTTCTTAAGCTGCAGTTCATGAAGAGGTTTAGGACGCCTGTGACCATCTGAAATATTATGCAAGTTGGCTGCACATGTGTATTTCTGAGGGATTAGTCTAGGTTTCTGCTTTCTTCTCACCTTCTCAGTCATATAGTTTAAAAAGGTTAGTAACTATTTTCTCAGGTTATGATAAAGTAAAAGTATCAAGCAATTCTGTAGACTAAAGCCAGAAGTTCTTCTGTAAGGAAACCAAAATCTTCAAAAGTAAATTTAGTTTTCCATCACTACATATTTAATTTGGATTAGCTTAGATCAAGTTGAAAACCAGTCATCACCTATTCAAGAAATATGTGCAGTTTTCTGCTTGAACTTGCCCTGAAGACATGCTTGTATAATTACAAGGTGTGATCAAAGAATACAGTGAATGTTTAAACAAAAATGAAGTTTATTACACTAAAACACACATTGTCATTAACTCCCACCTAACACAGGTACACAGTCTCCCTTCTCTGCTTTAAACACGCTTATCATTCCTGCCACTTTCTTAAATAATTCTAGAAGTCCTCTTTCATGAGTGTTTTGTCATGATTGCCTCAATGCCTTGAATTTTCTATGGTGTATATTATATAAACAAATAAAAATATTATGATGTCTTCATCAACCTTACCCATAGAACCTACCACTGTATGTACAACTTCTGGCTCTTTTTCAAAGTCAAAATGACTATGAACAGTAAATGTTTTGAATAAACTCAGGACATCAAGGAAGCCATAAAAGAGAATCATCAAAGAGGACTTCCAGAAAGTGGTGAGAATGGAATGAGTGTGGTTGAAGCAAGGGGAAGTATTTCAAGAGGGATTCATGGCAGTGTTTTTTACTACAATAAATTTTTAATATTCACCATATTTTTATCATGCCTTATAAATTCTAAAGTAAGTAATTTGACAACGTTAGGTCTCATCATCAGTAAAATGAAGAAAACTAAAATAGAACCATTTCTCCAAAACAGGATTAGCAAATGCTGTAGTTACATAGGTAGAGCAATATAAAGTTAACGAACATTACAAAAATATAGTATATGTTTAGGAACTGCTGGGTTAAGAAAATTTTGTTTTTTATTTTTTTTGCAGGACTTTTCATTTCTATGCCAATATATGTACTAAATCTTCAAGGAGAAAGTGCATCTAACTTTACCCTACTATAGCCACAAAATTTTTCTCCTCAGCTGGATGTAATACTGTATGCCTGAGATGCTCTCAGAAGAATTCCAACTTCAATCCCAACCTGGGCAGTTTAGTGACTTAGCAAGAGCTTACCATAACCAAAAGCTTTTTTTTTTTTTTTAAAGACCAGAGATGTAGCTCAGTATAAAGGTCCTGGGTTCAATCCCTAGCACAGCAAAAACAAAACCACCCCTAAAAACTTATCTCTGGAGCAGTGCTATGCAACAGAAATGTATAGTGAGTCATATACACAATTTTTATATTCTCAAGGAGCCAACATCTGGAAATTCAGTGAAATTAATTTTAACAGTATATTTTATTTAATCCAAATGCATAAAACCAAGAATTATTGAGGTATCCACATTCCTTTGTGTATTACTTGGAATCCAGTATGTATTTTATTTATAGCACGTCTCAACTGAGAATAGGTTGTCTTCAAGTTCTCAGCAGCTAAATGTGGTTAGCAGCTAATCTATGGTGCAGCACAGTTCTATAGCATCTTGTGGACAATACACTAAGAAAATTCTTTGGGAAATATTATACTAGATAAATATACCACCACATGTTTACATAACCACACTTTATAATGTCCTTGGTGAAGCATTACAAATCATCTGTCTTATTACTCCTCAGCCCCCAACTATGTACTGTATTTAATATGTGTGACAAAATGGGAAGCATAGAAAAAGAACTTCCGGTGCATATCACAGAATGACTGCCTTGAGAAAAACCATTTGCATAGTTAAATTCTGAGCTGAAGTCATTTTTTTTTTTCACAGAATGCCATTTTTACTTGAACATGAAACTGATAAATTATGATTATTTGGCTGGGTATTTGGCAGATGTTTTGTCAAAAATGAACCAAGTGAGCCTGTCATGTCAAGAAAACAGCTGGCAAAATTTGCATCAATGATAAAATTTGAGTTTTCAAATGGAAATTAGAATTTTGGAAACCTCCATCATACTGTGAGCATGACAGCTTTCTCATAGATTTTTTTTTCATCAGTTCAGTATTGATAGTAATAAATATACTTTGATACCGTATGATGAAATATGTTAACATTTGGAAGACATGTCTATTTTGGTGAACCAATAGTTTCCAAACGATCAATGCATCATGTTACAAAAACATGGATAGGCAGAAAATCTATTCAAAGTGCAAACTAGACCAATGAATTCTAAAGGAATAGAATATAAACAGTTCTTTGATGTGGTTTCAGAATTCACCTAGCAACTATCTTTTACACAATTACAATTTGTCAAACTTTGGTATGATATTAAAAAATACTCATAATTATCAGAAAAATATATTAATATACTCTTCTCTCTTCCAATGATGAATCAGTATGAGGCCAGATGTTCCTCATACAGTTCAACCATATGGTAACAGATTGAATGCAAGCTGACTTCTATTATACCTAACATGAAAGAGAATCAAGCTGACTTCTATTATACCTAACATTAAAGAGGTTGCAAAAACACAAAGTAATGGCATTCTCACACTTTCAGATTTTTGTTTCAGTACCTTGAGAAGTAATGGCTTACTATTATCTTTAAATTAACTAATAAATACTTTTTCTAGCTTTAATTTCTACTATATATATTGATAGATATAACCTACCAAGTAAAAGTTCTTAGGGGAGGTCTCTGACAGTTTTTAGAAGTCTGATTCTTAGGACTGAAAAAGTTGAGTACTGTTGTACTAGAGTATAGAAACATTTCTAATTTGTACATGTAACTTTGCTAATTCTTACAAACCTAGTCATACATTATAGTAACATATACCTATGATAGGCTATATGTCTTGGTAAATAACTCAGCATTTTTATATGAATGATACTTGGAATGTTAGCTCTCTTTAATTTTTGTCTGGCTTAATTTTAAGCCTATGGTTTCTAAGGAGTATCCAAAGGCTCACATGAGAAAAAAGTGTTAAAAAGAAAAAGTTTCTGCATCTAAAAATTCATAATTTCCTAAAACATTTGCTGAATGTCTCACAACTTATTAAGTGAAGCCATCTATGAATGCAAATGCTGATTAGCAATTTGGCAATAGCCCAACATTCAGAAAATTCACACAGCTTTTCTTTAAACCAGTAGTTCATACATGATTAATTAGCACATCTCATTTATGTAGTGTGCACTTTAGCTCATTACTCTAAGTAAAATTTGTTAAGTATTTACATTTAGATAATTAAAATCTGGGTACGCCCTTAAGAAAGACGCATACACTTCAGGCAAAGCTCTTTTTTTCCTTTATACCACTGAAAGTAAATTACAGCCTAATTCACAGCATCATTTATACCAGTTTCAGATTAAACCACAGCACTGCCTTACCTCCTACTCAAAAAAAGATGTTTTTAAAACATAAATGTAGTAGAAACAATCAAATAATTGCAGTGTTGTTTGGAAGACACTAGCGCTGATTTGATTTATGATACAAAATTCTACTTCAAATATCTATTATGTCCTCCAAGATTATATCTAAAATTAAATAAATGTTTGGAGATATTTTCCATTATCTGATTGCTTTTTCCGATGGAACTGCTTTCTGGTCAGTGTCTATAACATAAATATAGATACACCTTGGTTAAGTGCAATATTTAGGAAATAAGTGTTTTGATTTCTTAAATGTCCTCATGATAGTATTATAGAAACTTTTTCTTTTATTCAAATATTTAAAACTAGGATGCATTTTTATGTGTTTTAAAACACTGCAATAACATAATTTACATGAAGTATGGAACGCTTAATCTGGTAAAAATATTTTCAATTGGCTATTATGAGATTGTCTCCTTGCCATTTGTTCCTTTCTCCTTAAAAAACTGGAATCAAGTAGTAATTGAGGACTTGAAATAGTTGGATTTTGGAGAATGTATTAGTGATAATTTTGGCTAATACAACTGTCCCCTTCATGTCTGTATATACTTTATACACAACACTAAAGTTTTCAGTTTTCTTTATTCTATGATGGTGCTTTTTTTCAGTTGCAGATTCAAGATTCAATCTTCTTGTCTTTACATAACTGAATGTAAAACTATAAAATCAGACAGTGGGCAAGCGCTGATTACACAGAAAGTTTTAAATGATTCAGTGAGTGGTTCTAAAAACTGAATAGTTTTTTTTTTTTTCTGAATAGGTCTTTGTAACCATCTAGAGAAGTTGATTGTAGATGAGATCACAAGACCCTCTATTTTAAAATGTACTTGTGACAAAAAAGAATAAATCTCTTTTAAAAGTAGAAACCCTGCCAGGTGTGGCGTGGCGACACAGGCCTATAGTCCCAGCTGCTCCAACACTTAAGGCGGGAAAATAATTTGAGCCCAGGAGTTTAAAATCTACATGGGAAGTGCAGAGACCCCTTATCAAAAAGTAAAATAATAAAAATATAGATGTTTCTCAAATTTGCAGTTTTCTAGATGTCTTTATAATCTCACAAGTAACCACCGTAACATAGATCTCATATTTATTGAATGATCATTAAATCAATAAGTTCTTATTTTTGTATAAAAGCCAACATTTAATGATTCTGTCTAAGCCAGTGGAATAAGACTAACATGCTTAAGAAACAGCCCATAAAGGTGAAATATCAGTTGTACCTCAACACTTCTTACCTAATCACTCGATTTAAGATTCCATCTCTTGAGGGTTTTATAAGGATTTTATTATATATTTTAAATTCTTTGTGCAGAATCTAGAACATAATGTTCAATGAGTGGCAGCTGTCAATGACAATGAAAATGGAAATTTCATGAAATTTATATTTTTCTGTGTGTCATTATTCTATAATCAAATCCCTACTCTGGTAACCTAATACAGTTCTATCTTCTCATTGCCTCAATAAATACAAGCATTACTTTCAAAGAAGTTAAAAATCAGTATTCAAGTATAAAATAACTCATTTATTAATAAAGTTCATGGTCACAAATACAATTGGAACAAAAAGCCAATCGACCAGTAATTTGAAAGAGGAAAAGGGAAGATATTCAAAAATCTTTCCAAACAAGAAATAGCCTTGGCATGAAAGCCAACAAGAAGCAAAACTCTGACCTTGATCTTGGGCAAGGAATGAAAAAGCCTTGCCTGGGAACATGAAATATAAAGTTTACATCAAATAGAATCTTTCTGTCTATCCTGTTTAACTAGTAAGAACAGCAAAATGGAATTAGGCAGTTGTGGAGTGCACAGTATCTAATATAACATCAGCATTTTTTAACTCAATACAATAAAATTCCTTTACAAAACATAAGCAATTTTCCAAGCAAATGTAAGCATGTAATGTAGAGATCCTCAAAAAGTACAAATATTCCCAATAGTGGTTTAGATTCATTGATTCCCCACTCCCCTGTAATCTCTTACATTGTTTGCACCATCTTTTGCTACCCAATTTGTTCTTCAGCACATTCAGTATATATGCTCGGTTCTAGTGCTTTGCTCAATTTGGGATGAATTCAAAAGACATCTATGAACTCAGAGAGCAGGTTCCCAGCTGCTTGGGAAGGGTTGGGACCCTTATAACACTTTAGCCTTCAGCAAAAATGTATTTCAATATAATTATAGTAGATAGCTTTCAATATGTCATCTCTATTATAGCTGCTGTAAATTGTAAAGTGAATTGCCTGTATACAAGTATTTCTTCTGGTACAAGGAAAGTGGAAGAGCTGCATAAAGCATGATATATCTTTTCCTTTTTAACTGACAAGAAATACTGAGGTCAAATTTCATTTCTAAAAACCAGTGTGTCCATTTCCTTTGGTAGGAATGGGGAAAACAAAAAAAGTCCTCAGTTCTTAAAAACAACGCTCTCTGGGTCCCTTTCTTAAATTCATTAGAAATGTATCCATCCTAACAGTTGAGTTTTCAATCATAAAAAAATCTTTGAAAGGTACAATAAGGATACTTTTCAAAACTTGTAGCTAATCAACAAGAAGAGAAGGAACCAGGCTTGCCCCTCAGCTAGAGGAACACAATACACCCAAGATAAAAGTATTAGAAGACAGTTGTAACTTTGCAAAACTGTCATATTCTTGTTAAGTGTAAGAATCGACAAGACAAAAAGAAAAAATAATTTTGTTTCCTTTTGGGTAGTAGCAATGTTCAAGAATCTCTCAAATATATCATTCCATACCTAGTATTCCAAAAGCATTCACAAGTGAATTTACATAGTTAACCATCAAGAATAATTAAATCTGAGCTTACACAATTGAAACATATGATCAATATGATCAAAAGTTCAACATATGAACTTTTCTGGGAGGAAAAAAGACAGGATTTTAAAGACAATACCATCTTTAACAGACAAACATGTGCACAGGCACACATATGCACATACAGTGCAGCTTGTATATAATTTTGCTTAAACTGTAGGCTTCAGTTTGTTTAGCTTTGTACATATGGCAGTGCTTACAAGGTATTTTAGTTTACTGCAGTGGTGGTATTTGTTAATTTTATGGCAATCTAAACAGGCTTCAGATACATTTTCATTATAGCTTCGATGTAAAACACAGCCAAGTAAAAATCTAAAATTGCCACATAATTTTTCTATTAGTAAAACAATGCAATTCTGTAATGAAGCCTCTAGCTTAACATGTATGTTCTATTTACTGATATGCCTTCTGTCCCTCAGAATATTCATGATCACTTTTAACAAAGAAAAAAATAATATTTTGGAAAAAGTTAAAATGTTTTCCCATGTGCTTTGTTTCCATTTCAAATATAATCCATTATGAGCAAATTCAATAAAACCAAAAAATATTTGAATTGTTTCCCTGGTCTACATGGGTAGCTGCAAATTCAATGGTCAAGGATGGCAAGTTGTCAGAAACTGATTTCAATGCCTGATTCTAACATTAACTAATAAGTGATATTATTAATAATTATAATTATATTATAATTAATTTGGACATTTAACCCATGAGTCTCATTTTCTCATCTATAAAATGGAAATTATAGTATCTATTTTAGAAATACTATCCTTTTACTTCCTACACCCCTGTTTAGCCCTTCTAGTACCATCACAGTATATTCCTAAAGAGTCCATATGGTCCTATATTTTAAAGAACTGAAAGGAAAAATTGACTGCTTTGTGGCAAAAATCATCAATTCTAACAATTCAGGAGAACTACAGGCAAAAGAGCTATAAAAGCCAGGTCCAAAGACAAGAAGAGAATTCAACCCTATTAGATGATTTCTAAAAAAATTCAGAACCTATAGGAAAAAGTTTGTAAATCAAAATTCTGCTGATTCCGCCAACTAATCATCATATCATATCTATTTGTCTGTCATACTGCATAAACTTCATATATTTTTGCTTTTGAAAATATTTAAAAATGAGAAAGAAAACATACAACTAAATGGTTATTAGGCTGACTATATCTAGAAATAAGATTCATGATTTTTACATTTATTTCCCCATTTTACATTTAATGTAAAAACAAAACAAAAAAAAGAGTTTAATTGATACAGAACCTGTTGAATATGTGTATTTTGAAAGAAAAAAGCAAACATAAGACTTACTCTGTCCTTCCTAAAAATCCTGATGATTTGATTCTGGTGTTATCTGAGATAAGGGTTACTAAATATCTCAAGGGGATCCCTTAAGGTACTTTTAAAGCAAAGAGACACAAGTCCTTGCCCTTGACTGATGCCAGTCAGCTGTGCCCAACTCCCAAATAGGTTGAAGTAGAGAAAGGAATAAGGCAGACATGGAGAAATATGGCTGGGGATAGTAAAAAACAACCTTAATTCTTCAACCAAAAAGTGGGCCATTTGGCCCCTAATATTATACTGTACATAGTTACAGACAAGTTGAATGGTGGTGTTCACCTAGTAAATGTGTATAGATTTAACATAAAGTTATGCAATCAGAATTATACTACAAATTAGAACCATTTTCTACTGTTTATGCTTAAGGCAACCTTTTCAATCATGGCTTATTTTGTTTATACTCAATTATTTATATGTCAAACAAGAAAGTTAGATTTTTTCATATATGGGTATGTAATTTTTCCAAAATTCTTATTTGCACTTTTCCTATCAAAATTTATTCCTATAAATGAGATACACTTTTAGATCCCACAAAGTCTTTATTTGGAGAAACTAGAAAACATTTTATATTAATTTATATTTCATCTTAAGATCTAACACTACATAAATCTTTCTTCTCTCTCTTAAAACACACTAACCCCTGGGACAGAATTCTGTATTCAATACCATCATATTCACAGTATAAGAAAAGGAAAGAAATATAAAAGAGGTGAAACTACTTAGGAAAATTACAAGAAAAACTAGTATTAAAACTGAACATGGGTTGCTAGGGATTAGTGGAGAAAGATAGATGGAGGGAGAGATAAATAGCACCAGAGAATCTTTAAGACAATGAAAATAGTCTGTGATCCTATTAGGTTGTACAATTGTCCAATCCATAAAATGCACATCATCAAGAGTAAACCCTAATGTAAGCTATGGACTCTGGGCAATGACATGTCAATGTAGATCCATCAACTGTAATAAATGTATTACTCCAGTGGGAGACACTGATAATGGGCAATGCTATGCATATACGGCAGAGGGGGAATATATGGATGTCTGTACTTTCTTCATAATGTCACTGTGAACTGAAAACTGCTCTAAACACAAAAAGTCTTTTTAAAAAACTCATCAGAACTTTCAGGTGAACTTTAAGAAGTAACTGCACATAGAGTAAAGTATTGACAGATGAAATTATATCATGACTAAGACCTGCTTTTAAATTTATCATCAGAAAGTCTAGGGGGAGAAACACACAAAATAAAACTTGCAAATGTTATTTATGGTTGAATCCTATGAAATTACCAACATACAACTTTTTTTGTTTCTGAGGTATGGTCTTCCTATGTTATGCTGCCCAGGTTACTCTTAGAATCCTTGGACTCTAGTCTCAGCTTCCCAAGTAACCATAACTACAGATATCTGCCACTGTGCCCAACTTCCAAATCTGTCTGACTCTTGAACTTGGTAATTTCATGGGGTTCTACTCAACACTATTTCCTTATTTTTGTGTATGTTTAAAAGTTTCCATTAGAATGGAGTTTGAAATTACCTTCAAATGAAAACTAAGCAAATGAGAATTTCTCAAACTAAGAGACATTTTCAGTTTTAAATTAACTCAGTATGTATAAAATGAACAACCATTTTACCTTATTACATTGAACACAGAACCCACTTATTCTTTTTTAAATTTTAACATCTCTGAAGTTTGGAAGCATTTTGTAGTCAATGGGATGCTATAGTTAAACTGGCAGGGTTGTTTTTCTTGGTGATACATAAAACAATGATAACAGTTTAAACTCAAAGGTATCTTAGATTTGATGAAGCATAGCTAATAAAATTGCTGAGAACAGGATTTTTAATTCTTAATTTCTTCATATAATCATAAATTTAACATACAATGCCCAGTATGTTTTGTCCAAAAGTAACCATAATTATCCTGGGAGGTCTGATCCTCAGAAAGACAGCCAGAACCTGATTACTTTGTGAAGATAGCTCTCTTTCCTATACAGTAGTCTGGCATAATCTGTGACAGTTAATTCCTAGGAGGATTCTACAGCTCATAATAGATAAAAGCTCACTATGTAATGCCTTCCTTCAAAAACTGTCAGTTTATGAACAAAGCTAACACATAAATGTAATTATACAGAGCCCTGAAGGTCACCAAGTACGTAGTAAGCCTGAGGGATCCAGGGAAGATGACTGCACATATGATAGTAAGGGCCTGTGCATGTGAAGAATAAATAAAATTAAAACAAGTAGGTGGGATAAGATAGGGTTAGCTTCACCTTCAAAATCTCAACAGGTCTTCATCACATTACTCCAACAATTCACTTGGATCTTGGCATTGCCCTTATATGTTTTGCTCTTCATGTTATCACCTACAACTCACAGCCCTCAGAATCATTAACACTGTCCAATAGAAGAGCAACAGAGGATTTGTGCAGGACTATGAGAGTGGCGGCTGCTGACCTGTTCATATTTCTCCAGTTCTGTGTGATAGATTTGTCTGATCTGGGTCAATTTGGCTCTGTAATCTGAGTGTTCAATAGAGTTATCTGAAGAACCTCCAGAGGCTGCCGCGGCTGCAGCTGCTGCCGCCGATCCCCCACCTTTCTCAGGACCTGAAACCCCTTCTGCCAAAAGCATATTGTCCAGTCTCATTAGCTGGGGATCGGGAGGGTCTTCCTCCTGGGCTCCTCTGATGCTGAGACCTTCAAGGAAAAGAGAGACAGAGAAGAAGCGAGAAACAGAGGACAAACAGTGTGAGTATTTTGTTTATTTGAGAAAATGATCAAACAACATCAGCGTACTACAAATTCATGCTGAGAATTTCATTGCTCACATTTGATCAACATGTGAGAAAATTACTTTCAAAATAATACTGACATGCATTCTAGAATTTCTAATATTCCCCAAATTATCCCATAATGGATTCTTTGGAAAAGGTAACCCTGACTTCTTGGAATAAGCTAATCATACAAGCTTGTTAGATATAGATGATTTAACCATAAAATGGAAAGGGTGAAAATTGAGGGTTTAAAGATAGAAAATAATTTCAGGGATATAAAAATATATTCAAGAGGTGATTATTCTGTTTCTGTACAATAGGAAAAAAAAATTCCCATAAATCAATCCACAAGCTATATCCAAAATTTAGAAAATAAACAGAATTAGATGACTTTTCCATCATGTAATTTCAGAAGAAAATGCATAAAACAAGGCAACTAGCTATAGTTAGCATATATTCAAGCAACTGTCAGCAAATTATAAAACCAGAACACTAAACATGGTATTAAAAATGTGGCATTGATATGGTAATACAATGCTGGGCACAGTAGTGTCAATTTAATTTTGCTTTTAAATCAAGAACTTAAAAAAAAAAAAAAAAAAGGAACTTCCTAAGTGATGCCCAGTCAGCAACCTCTTCTGAGTACTATAGATCATAGCTGACAATTCATAGGTTTAATCAGGTCACACAGGCTTTCTGCCAAGATGTTTTCAACAACAAAGAAGACAAAGTTTAAAAATAATTATCATTGTATTAAAAGCACTGAAGTCATGACGGCTCAAAAGCAGCATTTTCATTAATGTGTAACACAATCTAAAATATCCCAGCCCAATTAACCTCTGTAAATCTGTTCAAAGGCAGGATCCCCACACTAGTTGTGAGGCTTCTTGGGAAACAGAGGGAAAGGAAGTTGGCATCTTGCATGTCTGCATTTGGATTCTGCCTTTTACATCTGTGCCTGTTATTGTTTATCCACAGTGGTGCAAACCCTGTCTACTGCAACTTACATGACAGTAACATCTATAAGCTGCCAAGTGCTCAACTGATCACCAGCTCTGTGATTTTATATGCTAGCCTAAAACTATCATCAATTCTTTTAAGAACAGACTTCATTCGTAGGTGTCCTGAATTATAACCATAGCATGACAGCGCCCTTGGTTGTCTTAACACACACAACTTTAATTTCCTTCCCTAAAATACTTTAAAGCTGTCTCTTTCATTTAAAAGTATATTTGAGAATAATTTCAACTGGATAATGAAACTAACTCATAATAATTTAAAATTATATCTGTTGCCTATTCAGAGGCAAATAGATAAGACTTGAAACTATAATACACTAAGACGATAAATTCATTTAGGGAAATAAGTCATATGTGTGACTCTATCATTGCATTCATTGCTGATAGCCAAATAGGTTGTCTCTTTTAGAACAACAACAACAAAAACCTGTCTAATATTGATCTAGAATAGCTTTACATTGGTTAAGTTGCAGTTTTTAATTTAACGTCTTTCATTTTCTTCTCTTCTAATTCACTGTGACATTTTAAGTGCTATAATTTCATGGCCTGGACATGCTTGTAGTTCATACACTAAGTTTTCTGTGTCCTTGACATGCATTGAGGGATTACTATAATCTTTTACCTTACACTTTGGACTGTTCCATTTTATATTGGTTTGGGAGCTCCTTATGTTTCTCCTTTATAAACTCGATTTTTGCTCAACTTTTTGTATATTTATTATTTCTCTATTGTATTTACAGATAATAGTGTTTCTCCTAGGAATGTGGGGTGGAGTGTTTTTTTTTTTAATCTACCTTCAAGGTTCTGCTAGCTTTCTAATTTTTATTTTGTATGTACTTAACCACAATGATCTTTTGTCTACGGACATATAATGAATTTCTTTAATAGTAGATTAACAGCCATAGTTGGTTACAAAATGTTTTCATTCCTCTGTACTTCCCTGTACAAGTGCAATAAATAAGAGAAGATGCTCCATAACTAATAAAGGAGAAGCAGATCATATGGGAGAAAGAAGGAAATTCATCAAGAAAAAATGTAAAAGGCTCAAACTAATTTGCCATCTATGACACTTTTACTAAGCAAGCTAATATGTAAATACACTATCACCACTGTAACAGTAAGAAGCAACCTTTAAGTTCAATAACAGTGGATGCAAAAATAATTTTAAATATAAATAACAGCTACTGTAACATTTTTCTCATCATGAAAAATATTTTATTCCTAAAATCCTAAGTAAATCAATATGTGTTTGCCTCAAGAACAAGAAAAACTGTTTAAATACAATTCTTCCATATTTACTTTATAAATTATGTGCATCAAATCTCATTAGAAAATCATTTTCTGACCAAAAAAAAAAAAAAAGCTCACAGTTCATTGTATTAAAAGTAGTAGAGCACTTTGCAATTAGGCAGTACTGAGAAGACTATCAATAATGAAGTCATTTTCATACCTATAGCTTTAAAAGTGGTTCCAATTTTTAAGCAAAGTCATGGTAATGAGAACTCTGCATAGTAATGTGTGGTTTCCAAAATTATTTACAATTTGAATGTTTACTTATTTTATTTTATGTTTGATTTACTATTCTTAATCCTCTCTATTATGAATCTACTTAATTACTTAGCTTACTAACCTTCCAAAAATCATACTTGTTTTCTAGTCATAACATCTACTCCTTTGGGTACCTACACAAATTGTAATGAGCCTAAATTTACAAGGGTTAGAATGAGTCAGACTGTGTGGTGATTATAAGATCCTGATACTTTGCATTGAAACTTGGTAAAATAATAATTTATAAAATAGTTATTCTTGTTTTTTATACAAAGTGTATGTATACTGGAGCATATAAATAGGTTTATAAAGTTTTGTATATGGGATCTTTGATCATCATGGCAGTATAAAGTTGGGGGAAAAATACCAACAAACCTATTTTCATCTACTTATAACCACAGCATTCATTTCAGTATCTCTAAGATTTAGACAAATCATACAAACACAGTAAAACATTGTTTAACAATGAACTTGGCTTTGTTATAAGCCCACAGTTTTTGCATATCTTTCAGCAAATCCTAATTAGCTGTCTTTCAACATGCTGTGCACCTGCCCCACAGATAATAGGAGAGAGCATCTGCATAGACAACTGCATTCCGAGGGCAATAAATAAATTGCAGGTCAAAATTATTACAAAGCTTTCTCTGAATAAACGCATACCCTTCACAATACTAAGCTGCAGATGTGAAAAGTACCTAAAACCCACTCAAATGATATGATTACGGGGCTGTTTGAGTTTAATAATCTGACTGTAATTCAGGCATTTTCAACAGCTCATTAAGGGTTCATTAATACATAGGCAAGCTTGTGAATTATAAATAAGCAGATTAGAAATCTATATTGGCTGGACTGGACTGTACTAGCTCCTTAACAGAATTCCATGTAATATAATGAAGGCTTGACCTCAAAGAAGGAGGTGCCAATACAGGGCACTAACTAAGCTTTTTGGCTCTTTCATTTCAAAGACTATGACTAACCTTTGTTCATCCAGAACTGAAGAATGGTTTCAGATCACAACTATTTTAAAAATGTGCTATACATGGTCACGAATTAGGCATAACTAAGATCTAACTCTAAAATATTTCCCTGATTAGGGAAGCCACACAATATCCATAATAATGACAAACAGAAGTTATTATCAAATCATTTTTACTTTGTAAAGAGTATATTATTTAGACCTGCTACAAAACAAAAAGCTGTTATGGAAACTTGAGTTATTTTTCTTCCCTATTATGCATATTATAAAACAAGACCCCAAATTACTCATAAGATTAGGCTTACAAAACCTGGGTAATTTTGTTCTCTGATGAACTTATTTTCAATTCATTCAACTAACACATCACAGTGCTAGTTCACAGGATAGAGTAATGCTACAGAAGGCCAGATCAGTATTTTCACCAGGCTCTAAATCATGACCACTTTGAAATAAGTGACAATTCTAGTATGTCCAGTTATTCTTATTTTTATTATTTTCTTTCTTTTTTGAGGCAGGGTCTTGTCACTTAGTTCAGGCTGACCTAAACTCACTATGTAGACTAGGCTGGCCTCAAACTCAGTGATTCCCGTGCCTTAGCCTCCAATATGAGGGGATTACATCACACACCACCACACCCAGCCCTAGATTTTCAATTTTGTGTTTGTTATTTAACAACTTCGGTGGTCAGAAGTTACACAGTTAATTAGTGAAAACACGTATGTTATCTCCTGTGCTTTCTTCATTTAAAAACATAAAATCTGCAATTTGAAAAGCATAACCATATAAATGATAAAGAGAAATTCATAGACACGTTTCTCCCCAAACATAAAAAAGATAAAATAATTTTATATCTGGAATTCTTAACTAAGAGGCTACATGAAGCAGAAACATCTCAGACATGAAAGGAAAGTCACAAGTCTATGGTTGTAAGATATCATTTAAAACTGTTTCTCTTTAGTTTGTGAAAACTGTCATACAATTTGGAAACAAAATAGAGAAAGACACTGACAAACTCTCAAGGCGCCAAATGTCTAAACTAGACTTAAGAATTAGGGGTTTCAGGGGTGGGAGGTCAGGTTCTCAGAGACAACAGTGGATAGACTAGAGGCAATGCTAAGGAGCCAAGTCCAAATCCAGAGAAGGTCAGACCTTAAGGGAGGTCTGACAGTGAAAAAAAAACAAACTGAATAGTATCACTACCTCCTGAAGAAAGATCTGGAATAACAGCTGCACCTGGATTTCACACTCTTCTTAGATCTGAAATGAGAACTGCAATGAAAGGGAAGACATACTATTTTATAGACAGAAGTAGAAAACTATAAAACTCTAATTTTTAAAATATTATATGGAAATGATGGACAATACAGCTGTCTATCACAACCCATGGCCCCAGTGCCCATCTGGCTCCAGCTCCACATCTTTTTAAGCCAATGTTAGTGTCTAATCCACTGAATATGGCAGTCATATTACAAGCTAATGTCACTTTCACTCCTATTTAGGGTGACTGTGTGGTGTGTGCACGTTTTTCATGTCAGGTGTATTAAATATAACACGGCAATGCACTGCACATTTCCACGCCAACCTAGTTGTCACTTTCGCTTGACTCATTCTCTATTGAGGAAAAATGCAGCACTGGGAATTTACAAGGCTTTTCAGTTAAATGGACATAAATCACAGGTTTCATTCAAACCGAATAATCACTGGCCATAAAGAGCTACTTGTCTCTTACCATATATTACAGTGAAGTTCCTGTGAGCAATAATGCAGCCATTCATGGCAAAGAAAAACAGAGCGAGACATTAAGAACTGACATGTAATCCTGTTAGGGCCCTGACGTGGAGAGTGTGGATGACATTTTTATCATATATGTCCATTTCTATTTGGAAAATCAGAGGAATAAAAATGATTACTTCACTGCCCAAATCTACCTTCCTAAAACAGCCCACTGAGATTTGTTTACATGCCGGGAAACTGCTTACTAGAAATTCATAAATCTAAGATTTTGAAGCATTTCCCCTGATGGTTAAATTGAAGATATGACTAGAAAGATTCCCCATAATGCTTCTCCACACCTCCATTTCCTTCACTTTCAACACATAAACTGTCAATCCATTGCTTTATTACATTTCACCTTCATTATAAAGCTGTTGGCAGAACGCCTGTTTTTAACATACAGCACTGATAACTTTTCTCCAAGCACTTGCAGCACAGCCATCTCACTAGAGAAAGCAGGCAACTAATGACCTTTATTAGAGGTTCGATGGAAAGCAGCTAGATGCTATAATGACATTATTAGTATCTTGGTCTGTACAGGTACTAGGCTCCTGGGCAGAATCTAGTTGTTATTTTCCTGTAGTTCCACAGATGTCCTTTAAATGAGAAGAGGGAAACCATTTAAAGGCATTTCTTGAATCACCAGCGTTTTTCTATGCCACTGTAATTCCCAAGACTATGACTCTGGCATTTCTACACACTTTCAGCAATGCAAATGGCAACACAGAGAACACTTACAGATCATGTCTTCTTCCTGGCTAAACCCCCAATCTTAGCCACATTACATTTTCAGATGATTTATTTTACAAAAACAGTGGAATATTTTACATAAAAGAGCTAAGCCTTAAATAATGATACGAGCTAAATATTTTTCTATTTGCAACTATCAAAAGTATTGATCATACTTATTGTATTTACCTGGTAACTGACAAAACTGCAGTACAATTCATTCATTTGAAAATATTTATTATGTGTCTTGCTGAACAGAAAGGCATGTTCATTCTATACAGGAGGACTTCTTAAAAACCCTTCAGTGCTGATTACAGTTTCTCCTTAATCTTCAAGCCTATTTTGGCGAACTGTTTACAGAAAAATCTGAAACAATTGGCTGGCAAAGGCAAATCTTGAAGACTTTCCACTTGCCAATTAGATCTTGCCTCATGAGACAAGAAAAAGGAGTGAGCCTTGTCACTGTGAAGTGATGAGCAGCCAAGATGAAGAAGCAGATGGACTGTGCAATAAAAATGCAGAAAGAAGAGTTACATTTTTAAAGCACTTTTTTGTTAAATGGAGCTGCATCTTGTTGGAGCGCTTGATATATAAGCACTGTCAGCTACAGAAGAAGAGAACAGGGCTAGGGCAAGATATGAAGTATGCTGTGCTTGCATGAGACAGTGAAAAAAGGATGAAGGGAAAAACAGGCCATGTTTCTCACACACATTAGCACCAAGGGTTACCTGTGCTCTGCTCTTAAAGGAAATTATTACAAGTGGCAGGGAAAAAGGAAACGGCCATTTTCTTTTTGTCTGAAAGAACAGATGTTCAAACAAAATGCTTTATAAAGGAGATTTTTATGATTGGTAAATATGACAACTAAATCCTAAAGGAGAAAAAAAAGTTCAGCACTTTTTAAAAGGGAAAGCAAAGAGTTTCAGAATCTACATAAAGAAAGAATTATAACACTGCCTTAGCAGTGACCTAATGATTTAATGTGCAGCATGCCTGGGGACTCCTCACCAGAAAAGTGGCCCCCATGTGGACCTCACTCAAAATCAGTTAAGTCTTCTATGAAGTGCACTTCTAAGACTCTTCAGCATCCATTTCTACAAACTTGTATTACAAATCTTCCTCCTTTCATATTCTACTCCCTTGCCTTTTTTCTCCCTGCAGAATAAGATCGCCGTGGCACTTTCATTTCCTGTCCTGTCAGTTAAGATCACTGCCATGCTGCAAATGGGATAACATTACATGGTGCCACTGTTCCCTCGAACACCACGGGCATCCTGTGTGCAGCTTCTCAGGCACACAGCTGCTCCCCTCACTGCTTTATCCTCTGGAAGACCAAATCTTCTAGACTTCGTTAAGTTCCTTCCAGACCCAGCTCACAACACAAAATGTTTCTTACAAAAATAATGTCTTTTCTGCCCTTCTGTTTCTTTTGTAGATGGCTTTAACTTCCTTACAGTTGTTAATGTCACAGTCCAATTCTACCAGTACTTGGATTTCATTCTATTTGCCTAAAAAAATTCTCAATGTTCAAGTTCACACATGTGCTAAATATACAACACAGCAAATAGCAACTGTATCTTTCACATGTTCTCCCTCACTTTACTTTTATATAAACTTTTGGGTACATGTCAATAGTCTCATGCAAAGGCAGAAACCAGACTTCAGAGATTAAGTGACCCAAGAGCCCAAGTTCACATAGTAAATGTGTAAACAATGACTCAAACACAGATCTCTCTTTTCAAAGCTCAAATTTTCATTATATTTCAAAATAGACTTTCAATATTGGATTTCTGTACAATACTAGAGAGCATGGTGTTGGCATTTGAATACCCTGGATTCAAGTTCTGCTTACTACTTAATTAGCTCTGTGACCACAGCAAGTCTTCTGGTTCATTTTGTGTAAGTAACGCCACTAACAACTCAAAGAATCGCTGTAAAGCTTAAATGATACAAAATGCCTAAAACAGTAGCAGGTTCATAATAATCACTTTAATAAATAATAGTGTCATCTATTTTAAATCTTATAGAAACCTGCTTTTATTAAAATACTATATTTTTTAAAGTCAAACTAGTTACTTAGCATCATGTGAAAAATGACATACTGCCAAAAACCAGCTCATAAAAATATAAGAGTATTTTGAAAAAATTATGTCCTACAATTTATAACTTCCATCTAGTTTCTGATTATATCACACAGTCGAATTTGATGGTTTAATTCTGGTATTTATATTAAATTACCATGTGTTGTGTTGCCATTAGCCTGCAACATATTTTAATGGCACATAGTTTTATTGCTTTTTGCTGTCTTAATTTTTATGACCGAAGTTTTATTCTTGTATCACTTCTAGAAGTGGAGAAGCACTCTGATGTGTGCTGATGCTGAAACACTCATGAGAGTTGCTTACCATTAGTGAGTTCTAGTCAGGCACTTCAAGAAAGCATGGAAACCTAGACAACAGCCCTATATAGATCAGCACATGGAAAGTAAACAGTGCTGCTGATATATTAACTCAGACTCTTATTTTCCTGTAAATGTACTGATTAAGATATAAATACTGGATGTACCATATTGTTGTAAAAATGAGTTAAATCAGATCAAGGCTGCACATTCTCTCAATTAGTATTTGGGAAATCTTGAATCAACTACTTCACAGATAAAGAGTGGTTTCTTAAAAAAAACATATGTATCCACATATGATATAAAAATTTTAGTCAGAAACTACTAATATGGAGAAATGGTCTTTTCTCCAGTGAAAGTACTAGTCCCCAGTGGAATTTTAAAATATGAAGAACACTTATTTGTGTACCTTAAGGTGATCAGCTAAAATTATTCACAAGTCCCTCATGGCAGTGAGAATTCTTCCCTATCAGATATTTAATCTCATGTTTCTCTGTGCAGTCATTTCTTTTGCTACAGTCATCTTTTCCCTTTCTCTAAAATGTTCAAAAGTGAATACATAAATTATAGTCATTTGACTTCATTACGAACAGTAGATATCTACTGATGCTCTTTGTCTTTTTTCAGGAAAGAATGTCCACTTTATTGTTTTTGGAATGTCAAATTATCTTCATGCACAGGCTCTGCTCAAATAGCACACTAGTAAATATGGCACAAGGGTCATCGACATTCCTAGTACATTCCAACGTAACAGCACGGCATAAAGTTTTATCTATATTGTTTGTTATAAAGGACAGGGACTCAGTTTTATTGAAAAGGATTTGTGAAGCATGCCATGATTATAGGAAACATGAACTTTACAAGACTTCCCACATGGTTTTATTTTAAAATGTGCTGGCTCTTTATATAAATACAGTATCTAATTAATGACTGAAAATACCTCCTATACTGTCTGTATTTTATGTAACATTCTTGCATATGCATCTCTGTTATGGAGCTTCCATTTTGCTGCAAATACTTAGACATTTTGTGTTTCACATGGTGGTATACATCTAGCACTCTCCTCTATTAAAAACCATGAAAGTATTTGAAAAGCCTGACCACTCAACATAGCACCCAAAAGACAATAGCAGAGTAGTTTAAAAAGCATTTTCTAAGCAGGAAAGCACACAACAAGACCTCTATATTAATAATGTGAAGAATTAATATTTAAAAATATAATCAAAATAGCATTTTCTTAACTACAAAAAGTGGCTGACTTAACCTAATAATAAAATGTTCTAGTAATTTTTTTCACAAACAGTCCATTTTCTTCTGACCAATAAATAAAAGCTCGACTTTAAAAAAAATCTACATATCTGTCCAACATTAACTACTTAAGTAACAAATTAATCCACAGCAAAGATATTCAAGGGCAATTTCCATAAACACTTGACTTCTCAAAGTGTATTGTAGATCTTGAAACTCTATAGATTTAACTCCCTTGATAAGAAATGAATGAGTCAAATCACTGTCAGATACACCAAAAGTAAAGTCAAACTAAAAATAATGACATCTAAATGTAGTATTGCTCAGTAAAACAATTAAAAACACTGGGGGTGGGGAGCTTAAAATGTTTTTCCAGTTACAAGTGTACTAGAAGCATAAAGAGTGAGACAGGCATACACACAAAGAGGCATGTAAACAATTAATTAGGAAAGTCAATTTGAGGAGAATAAACATAAAGATCTTTTTGAAAAGTACCATAGTATAATTATAATAAGGTCTTTTCCCAGTTACTCAGAAGGTAAGGTGTAAATGTACATCTTACCTTATTGCCTAGTTAGGGAAAAAAAAGTTCATTATTCAACTCACTTCTCTGAAAAAGAAACATATATGCATTAATATAAATATGACCACAGATTTATATTAACAATATATAAATTTCAAAACTGCCTAAAGAAACCTGATTTTGAACTGGATGTTTTAGGTGGCAAACCATGGAAATGTCAACTCTGATTTGAGCTAACAAAAAAAGAATTTAGAGGATGGATAAGCTCCAGGACCTTTGAATTAAATGAAAGACCAGAACACTCCACAGAATGTCTGCAATAACAGTCTCTACAGAAAATTATGAGGAACTACATAAATCCACCCTCTTCCTCTTCACACAGGCTCATTAAAGCTGTACTGACTCTCTGGGCAGCTATAATTCTGCTGACTGATACCCTGGAATCACCCTGTCAATACCCAGTGGTGTGCTGCCTCTCCAACTCTCTCTGCCCCTAATATTCCTCTCTTTGATGGGATTTGCTGACCTTTAATCTGATGCTAGTTTACTCTCATCACTGAAGTGTAAGTCGGAGAGCAATAAAACGGCAACCTCACTGATTCAAAAGGGAGAGCTAAAGCCTGCTAACTGTGAATCTAACCTTTCGTAATGGCTCACTCTTAAAGGAGGAAGCATGAAGTGGAAGGCAGCTAAAACAAACAATGTGTAGTGCTGAGCAAGAGATTTATTAGAATTCCTTTTGCATGGGTATTACAAGAGGATTCCAGGGCTGTAAACAACAGACACACAAATATTTGCAAGGTACACCAAATCTTAAGTCAAAATATCCTTCCAAACCAATACAAATCTCCAACAAGAGCTGTGCTATAGGAAATCAAGCAAGGTAGATGAACCAAAAAGCTTGGGATGACTTCAGGCCGGTGCATGTAAACAACTCTAAATTAATAAAATCATCATTAAAAATAAGATGTTTTCTGTGATGAGGTAGGAAATTATGTGCCTGAAAATCAAAAACTCACATCCATAACAAATCCAAGGAGATTCAAAGAGTTTGTGGAAATCAATTAATTTTCAGTAAAATATTAAGAATAGGTTAATAATAAGATCTCACACTTAAAGTTTTCTATGTGCTAAACACTAGGTGCTTTATTTATATTAACTCATTTAATCATCCCAGTACCCAAAAAAGGTACTATTATTATGTCCACTTTAATTTATCACAAAATGGGAGCAGCATAATGTGTTAAAAACAAAAAGGCCAAGATTTGATCCTGGACCGTCTGGTATTGTAACCTGAACCCTTTACCAATTCTTATGCATGTTACATTAACAGTATCTAAGAGACAGTAACACTCCTGGAGAGAAACATTTATTTCTATTTAATTTTTATATAAGAGTTAATTCTGGGTAACTTTTAAAAATTCTCACTATATCGTCAGACTTGGTTCTAGTCGCTTTAAAATTTAAAAAAAATTCTCACTACAAAACCCTTAGTAAATCTGTGAATTCTCATTCTTTCCTTACCTTTTTGATCAACATCAAACAACTTTCTTAATTAAAGAGATAAAACTAAGTAATACCAATGTATAAATAACATTAAATTCTATAATTTTTAATATATTTCTCTGAGTCTCTCAATGATTATGACCAAGTATATTTTCAAAAAAATGTTAATAATTAGGAAGAGATAAGCAAATATGAAATCAAAAATTAAAACAATAAGTTCAAGTATTTGACATTTTCAGTGTTAAACTATATTATGCAAATGAAAACAAAACTATTATTTCATGTTTTCAAACAGAAGCAAATTCTGGCTTGTGTTTACTTTATTTGAAATTACCATCTAGTTGTCTTTTAAATGACTGGTTTCTTGTGGTTTCAACTATTTGGACAAAAACTTCAAGAGCCATAACTAAGTCACAAGCACATACTGATTAGTTTAATATCAACTAGTGGTGCCAATCCAATGAGGCCACTTTTCATTTGCTTGCACAAAGATTGTGTGTGCCTTTCATTTTAAAACAATGTGGTAAATGAAAAAGGAAGGATCTTTCAGACTGCAAGACACATGAATCTATATACAATATACACTAAATGCCAAAGCATAAGCAAAGTGGAAGTTACTGCAAAACAAATCTCTTCCAATCCTCTTGAGGAAAGCAGAATTTGACAGTATTTGGTTCTACCAGGTGCAGATAGAAGAATTACTTACTCATTCTATCAGAGATAAAAAATAATAAAAAGCATAATTTAGTTTATAATTTATGTTTATAAGCGTTATTTTTAAGAGTTACAGTCTGCTTTGCAGATTACTTGGTCTGGTTCAAGTTGACATGTTGCCTCATAGAACAAGCCTGAAGGGTCTTCACAACATGTACAATAATTAACACATCATTAACAAATTAACTCATATATTCAACATCATCAGTGTTAATAGCATAATTATTAACTTATTGTACATAGTACATAGCACCCCTGGCACTTTTCAAAATACATTTGGTAGTATATATTTTCAAATATTAAAAAGGTAGCTATTCACATTGAAATATTTTCATCAATAAACATGCTATGCAAGTATGTTTCAAACAAGGCATATTTAATGGTTATAAATTAAACCTGTATCTGACTCAAGCTATATTTATACAAAAATACAAAGAACAAAGACAAGCCTTACTCTGTAAAAGAACTGGTAATACATTAAAAATTTAATAGTTGGCAGGTCAAATCTGGATACTCTCTGCTGAAGACAACCAATATTAATGAATCAGGCTACAGAGTCATTGTCTAGGATCCCAAAGGAAACAATAACACAAATTCAACAAATTCTTGGAAGATAAAATCCTGCAAAACTACTTAATACAGTATCACTTGTCAATGTTCTAATAATCATAAATGTTAAAAATTTGATACAAGGTTTTAAAAAAATCAATGTTAGCTAAATCTAGTCTTCACTAAAAATTCAGTTTGTCTTTATTTTTCAGTTTAAGTCTTTGCTTAAAAATCTTAAGTCTTAAAAGACTTAAAAAAGACTTAAAAATCTTAAGTCTTTGCATAAATGTTTGCCTTACTATTAGCCTTTCTGTATAATAATCACTTACTTAAAAATTTGTTTTATTTCCACAGTAAATCTAAAAGACAAATTAAGCAGTTCTTTAAGATGCTCCCTTAAGAAACAGAAATTTTGGGTTTCTCTAACAATGAAGACACAATTACAAGAAAGGCAAAAATAAGGCAACACTGCGTATCACTGTTTATGCAAGGATTCTGGCAGATCAGATACATCGTTTTTACAGTTGATTTAGAAAACTCCTAAACAGAAAACTGACAAGGAAAAAGATGCAAGAGGATGAGTTAATTCAAATAAACACATTATAGATAATCTAGCAAGTAGATTCAATTACTATCCAGTTATTTTTAAAAATAATATTCTTTGAAAATATTATTGGAAACGAGACCCTCTAGAAAACATGTAACTAGTTAGTCGGTCAGTTACCTACAGGATATTTATCTTTCTGGTACAAATTAATTTCTTTTATGTTTTTCTCAGCTCATTCTCCCTTTTATTCATGCTTTCATTTAACAACCTCTACTAAGTACCCACTATATGTAATATATTACAATTTAATTCATCACTGTTCAGCAGAAATTTTTTTTTTAAATTGGTACCAGGGATCGAACTCACAACCATGCGCTTGCAAGGCAGGCGCTTATGCTGCTGAGCTAAATCCCCAGCCCCCACAGCAGAAATTATTAATCACAACTAAACTTCAGCAAGTTTAGACTACTTTAAGAAACAGCTATTTCAGAAGTGTACTTTTGAAGTACAACTGCTATATTTTTAATCAATTAACATGTTATCTATTGAAATTAGCTGTACAAAAAAAAATCTATATTTAAGTTTTTCATATGGAATCAAGAAACACTGTTAAATGGCAGATAATAAATCTATAAATGTCCTCTAAGTAAAAGTTTTAAAACATGAGACTTATCACTGTTTATTTAAGCCACTTTTCTTATCAGCTACCTTTGAATATATAGCATTATTGGTAGTAACAAGTAGATATACATCAATTTAACATCAAAAAATTAGTGAAAATACCAACTTCCAAAAAAGGGCAGTAAGTTATTAAGTTTTCTTTTGACTTTAAAATCGTATAATTCTACGATACTGTCATAAGTAATGAGACAAAACTACAGAAACTTCTAATACTAATTGTTTTTATATATGGCTTGAGAAAAAATAAACTATAACTTAATCCTTTAAAAAGCAAAGTACCACCCTATTTCATTTTTGGTCCAAGAGAAAAACCTGAAAGCAAATACTTCACTTGTAAGCTTTGTGTTTCCACATAGTACACTGAAAAAAATGTCAATTATCTGATAAATACCTTATATAAGTTCAGCACATTTCTTGTTGAATACATCTCTTTTTGCAAAGTACCAGTCATATTTGGAGAATCAGTATTATAAATAATATGAGTGCCATAAGCAGGGTAAGACTCGTTTACATTCAGTACATCTCTTTGTGGTCTGTTTGGGTGTAAATCCACCTACCTTTAGAGGCTATATTGTGGATGAGCTAAACTGTCAGCAGTTTATCCTGGGGTCATCTGTACTATACACAATTATGCTGGGGTCACCTAGGTTATATAGAAAGCCTGAAGTTTTAAACTGTCATTAGAAAATTGTGGCCTGATTTTAACAATACAGCAGTGCTTATAATGATCTTAAAGGTAATTCACTATTCAGACCCCAAGCAAAAGATGCAAATGTAGCACTGAAAGCTCCTTATTAACTACCCACAGGCTACATCTCTGTACAATAAGTGGTCCAGGTCTTTTTAGAACATACTAATTAGATGAACAGAGAATCAGAAAAATGCAAAACCAGGTCATGCAGCAAAAATAGTGAAATGTTAAAAGGGAGGGGGGTAAGAAAAGCATACTAAGTATCTCCCTCCTATCATCATTAAAAAATTATCTTCAATAAGGGGGCAAAATAAATCATGTCAGGTCACTATTTGACTCACCCAAATTAGGGTAGATGTTACTATTAAAGTTAAGTTTCAAGTTTATTGTCAAAGATATGCTTAACTGATGATATAATACTATGAATAATACATTAAGCAAAAGCCCAATTTAAAATTAAATTTGCCTTGGGTTATCTCCCATTACTATAAACATTCAGAATTATTCTGGTTTATAAATGAAAGCTAATATCAAAAAAATAATTTTTGCCAGTTTTACTCTTTCATAGTTACATAGACATTGTTTCTAAACCAATACCACCACAGAATAATGGCCCCAGTTCTCAATTAGTTCTACACAAGCAGAGAGAGAGAGAGAGAGAGAGAGAGATTTAATATGGGCATATTATATTTGTCATTTAGGATGTACCAAAATTCAAATAATTTATCTTAGTATGAAGTGTTAGGGCAAGGTACTTTTTTTTTTCTTTTTAAAAATGAGGTGTCTTTTCAATCCCAACATTGTAGAAACTGCAGATTAGAGTCTAATGTTATACTGGAGAAACTAAGACATCAAAACCTTCACTGACTGATCAAAATGTTGTAAGGCACTACTAACTGTATTTTGAAACTATAGGATTTATTACCTCCCTTTTCATGCTCCTGATTTCTGACAATGATCTCTCTTGCTTGACCATATTATACCTTCTCTCAGTCTAACTAGCCTCACCTGCAAGCAAGACTGACCAGATGGTTCCACAGCTTCTTATAAATTCAGAATTTATTTAGGCCTCTGATATTATGGTTACAAACTATATAATAAGCAGCCCAATGATTCTGAAAAGGGTTTAAATTCAAAACACTCTTGAACTATTAAACTTAATTTCTAAAGCGAAAAATCATCTTAATACTAAATTCCCTGAGACTGAAGTTAGCTCACATTTCAAAAGACAATGGAAATTTTTAAAGAAAGTTTTCTCTTCTCTCAGAATCAGACAGTGCTATAGAAAGGGCAGAGGTAAGGAATAGTGGTGAGACGATGCCCTTACTGATAAGATCTGTAGCTACCAAGTGATAAACTATATTCTGAAACGTAAGAACAATGGCTCATTGGACCATTTGTCTTTTCTGGCTAAGAGACCAAAGAAGTAAAGTGCAAGCAGGAACCTTATCATCTACCTACTGAATCACATGTATTTAATGTTACATAGATCCCTTGTATTTAAAAGGCCATACGTGTTCAAGAATAATATAGTTTTAAGTATACTAGGTTCATAAAATAGTTCCCTTCTGTAAGTGAATGACAGTTGAAATGCCACTTTAATATCTTAATTATTGTAAGAATGACTAAATACTGTACCTTAAATGTATTTTAAATTTTACTAGGTTTTATTTAAAATACTCAATCCTTAACTAGGGCTTGGTTAAGCTGGCTAGTTTAAGGTCTTTAAAGGATACCAGGCACATGGCAATTCTGACCATGTTCAACATGGAGCAAAAATGCACTTCTATGGAAAGCTCCTATAAACTTTGATGCTGTTTCTTACTGCAATCCAGAACTTTTAAATCAGACATCCTCAAATAGCAGTTCCTCCTACATAAACCACAGGTACAATAAATTTCAGTATGTGGATTTTTAGACTTATGAATACATTTTTGCTAGTATGTGTGTCAATTTTAAATAGTTTAGGCCTCTAAATAATTTTTTGAAGATATCCAAGTATTTTAAACCAAAATCCTAAGCAACATTTGCCAGAAAGAGATAATAATGATAATTGAGTACACAGAATTTTGGCTTCATCAATTTATACTTTGACAACCAAAAACATATTCTCTTTATCTGGTACTCTCAATAAGGTCTTGATTTTGATTGGATGGTATAACAAGCAAACTATCTTATAAAGTTTTTTTTGCCCTCAGGAAGCTATTCTAAATGAGTCTTCCACAAATTAATGAATTCATATTTTAATACGCACTTGCAAAATGTTCTATCGTCCAATGCTAATTTGCAACCAAGTTAAGATGTGTTATCCTAACAGGGAAAAAATTCTAATGGGGAATGAATGTCATGTTTGCACAGGAAGAAAAAAGGTGAATATAAAGTCCATATGTACTGGTTTTGATAAGACACTTAATTTAGGTGATTTTACTATGCATAGTATTTCAAAAGCTCAATAGCATCTAGATATACATTTAACTACCGAAACCTCTTCAATAATGATTAAATTTTTAAAATTGCATTAAGTTAAATGTAATTTCTTAAAATCAATTATAGAAAACAGGCAAAGAAACAGTTAATATACTAATTACAGTAATTAAGAGTTTCCAATTTAATTATAGCTAGGGATATGAATGTTCTAACATTTGTTAGAGTGTAAAAAAAAAAAACCAAACCTTTCATACAAAGACTTCATTCACAAACATCTAATGGAGACCTCCTCTACCTCACTCTGTGCTTGTCTGCTGACATTACAGCAAAGAGTTCAGATTGAAGAACTTGTCAGCAATCAGGCAGGAGGAGGCTAATTAGCTTGCAGGTTAATGAGTGTGATGGCTCTTGACAGCATTTGTTACAGCCTCTTCTGTATTTAAACAATAAATGATTACTTATATACAGTTGAGACATTCTAACTATAATAGCCAAGCTCATGTTTACTATTACAGGTATAATATTAATTCCTTTGTTTCTAAGTCAAAAATGTAAAGTTTGCATTAGTTATATCTGTATCACATTATCACAATACAGTAGAAAGGAAATGGGCATTTAAAAAAGGTAATAAATATATTTTATGTAGAGGTATGTCCTTTGAGTTGAAAATTTCCATTGAAAGGATACCCAATAGGCAACATAATTGGGTTGAGTGATAATTTAATGGCAGCTTTTCAGTAATGTGAAAGTACTTTCCTTCTTAAAAAGAATTCAAGGAAGACTTTTGTCTTAATTTTTTTATTCTGAGTTTCTTTCTCTGTGAAATCAGTATATCAGCCACATACAGAAGAATCTCTCTGCTTACCTTGCCGGTTACTAGGGATTTGAAAACAGGTGGTGAATTAAGGAAACAGCTCTATTGAGAGATTAACCCATTTCATCAGCCAGTGGAGAAGGAAATAAGAACATTTACAGCATCTCTATAATCCATATATTTAGTGGCAATAGAAATGTCTTAATAAAAGCACTAAGAAATGGAGTGCATACTTTGCAGCAGTTTGATTTACTTTGTTAAGTATCATGTATTAAAATCTAAGTAGTCTGATTTTTATTTACATGAGAGAAAAATGATATGTGTGCATGAAAACCTTATCTGAGAATTAAACTGAACTTTAGCTGCATAATACCAAGGGAGGGTTATTTCAATTTAATATTCAGCATTTCCTAGAAATTTGAGCACAGACATGGAAAAGAAACACCTGCTGAGATTCACACTGCTCTCCAAATTATTTTGCATGCATGAAAATATTATCTGTGTACCTTCTCTCTGCTATCTGATGAACATTTAAAAAAATGAAAAAGTAATAAAATTTTCTAATTTTTACCTTTCTAATGCATTTTTTTTAAATTAAGAAAAACCATTATATCCATCACAATCATGGGAGCCAATAAGTAACTGTACATGAAAGAGCTTTAGTAGACCTGGACAAATTTAGCGGGGGGAAAAAATAAACTAGCATAAAAACCTAAACAATTTGTTTTAGAGGTCAAAACTCCAGGTGTAGCAAGTACCTGTATTTGTGAAGAAGTATATAAAAATGTAAATTCAAATTCTGTAGTTAGTTGGTCACTTTCCCTTAGTTATTCTAAATAATAAATCCTTAGGGGGCAAAATACAAATACTTTCAAGATTTTGCAACAACTCTGTTACTTGGACATCTGAAATCTAAATTGCACACATCAACAGTTTATGAAAATAGTCTCTCTGTTATGCATACATCCTTAAATAACATATTGTTTATTAGCTTATAGGTATGTCTTTATCACACAAACATCAGCCTACTAGCTCACTTTATAATTTATATCCCTATTGCCAGTTAATACAAATCCTTAAGCCCCAATAGTCACAATGCTGTGCTAACTCTAGATGGATATGTAAACACCAACTCTTCTTAAGTTCTAACACAATTAAATTTTAGAGAATCAAAAATTTCCTCTGAGCTATAACACTAATTCCAGTCTAGTGACTTCAGGGGAAAGACTGACACCTAGCCAAAATCAGAACCCATTCTTGTTTAAATGAAAATATTTCTCAGTCTGAAAATTTATTTATAGAGAATTTTTACTACCCTTGTATACTGCAATGTTATTTCCTTTCCCACACACTAGCAAAGTCCATTTTCACAACTGCTATAAAGCGGCATGTTCACAGCTAGTAAAACAACTCAATAAATAGCCTCACGAAGCTATAGCTGTCTCATATCCTTTCCTCAATAAAAACAGAGGTGAACTGCTTATTTTCAGCAGCACACTATAAGAAGACAGAAGCATTATGACTGCTCATACATTCTGACTATCATTTGCCACAAGCTATATCTGTCAGCATTAAATAAAGCTGCATTATAAATGTAAACAAAACACCCACATCTACAAAATGAGCTGTCCGCCATGGCTGTAGGCATGAATTGAACCTGCTTATTGACTCAGGTTGCTCTTTTTATTTATTCTTCCACAAAGACATGCATTTTACTTTACCTTACAAGCATAGTAGGTTTCAGAAAGGTAGCTAGTCTTGTACCAAAGCAGGGGAAAAAAAAAAAAAGTACACGTAGAGAAATACATAACTTAATTACATTATGTTACTAATTGTTTAAAAACTTAATCTATGGACTCAGTTCTCTAAATATGTATTAATAAATTATAAGATAATTTACTATATAATACAATAAAACTTTAGTTTCACATATTTAATGAAAGGGATAGACTGATACTATATGATTCACGGTCCCACCCTCCACATCTTGGGTATCCATTGATAAAGTCATCTATATTAGGGAGTTACAGTAAATATTCAAAGAATCCAATTTGGCAAGACATAAAATTAACTCAAGCTGATAAAAAAAAGTTTCTATAAAAAATGATTATACCAGTTGCAATAAATTGTGTAATTGTCCAAGGGTTTCACATTTAATGCAACTGTATATAGTACAGTCACAATAATACATAATAGGTAAGGGTAACAACTTCGTGAGTTTAAAATCATTTTGTCAGCTTCATTTTTAAAAAATCCCTGAGGTATTGATAGATAATTCTGAACACATTGTAATGTTTATATTCTCATCTTCAAAAAAGCAAGGAGGCAGGTGTCATCCCCCCGTCCCTACAGTCCACTCCCCCCCTCCCACCTCCCAGCTATCTCTCTACCCCTACACCTCTACCTCTCTCATCAGGTCTCACCATGTTTGCCCAGGCTACTTGAGAACTCTTGGGCTCAAGAGGTCTTCCTGTTTCAGTCTCACAAGTAGCTGGGGATACATACAAGTAAAGACTACTGCACTTTGCTTCCTTCCTTTTTATTATTATTCTATGATAGGAGATTATTCTATGATAGGAGATTAAGCTAGAACAGTGGTTCATATGAAATTCAGATATACTGGACTACTGAAAGTGACTATAGCGCTGATAATATTCCAACAAGTGTGTTGCACATCAAAATTTTAGTCTATTTCCAGGCTTATTTTGAAAAGGACCACTGCTATGCTCAATCATGACAAATTAAGGTGTGTTTCAATGACATTCATTACATACAGAGCCAGAGTAAACATACAAGCCACCACTATACACGCATTACAAGAAAAATGAAATACAGCACTTTTTTTTTTTCAAACAACCACAAGGAACTCTTCCTGTGTACTTGATCAAGTATTTTCCCAATTAGTTTTCTCCACTAAATTGACTGATTGCTTTGGCTTCATATATACAGAGCTATGAAACAAGGTTAAAAATAACCTTCAGAGACCACTTCCTCCCACCCCCAGATTTCCAAACAATAGAAGATCTGGACATATGTAGAAACCAAGTACTCCAAAGAGGTTAATCTTTATTGTCTGTTACTTGTTGAGCAACTCAAGAATCCTGGAGAGGTCTAAAAGTTTCTACTTTTTTCTCCAATTGAAAAATAGTCCACAAACTAGAATCTAGATTTTAAAAGCAAGAAGTAAAATGCAATGGCTAAAATATTAACATATACTTATTCTTACAAAGGACATCATTCCCCTATGAAAGGAAAAGCATAAATGTTCCTTTGCTTCTCACTATTCCATAGACTGATATTAATTATTATTGCTTTTCCCTTCTAAGATAAGCTTGTTAACAAGAACTACAGGATTGCTTACAGCTGCTATCCAATAGGTAGGTTATATCATTGTTTATGTAGTTTATAGGAAAAAAGGGAAATCGGTACAAAGAAATAGTATGAAGTAATTAATGTATTGTAGTGTAATAATTTCCACTTTCTACCTCCATTTAAATAAAATAAAGCTCAGAAATGCCAGTGTAAATCAGGGGGTGCCACAGGGGAGCACAGCAAGGCAAAGACATTAAAGCCAAACCAAAACCCTTCTTCACCCAAGCTACTACTATTATTAGTTGTGCAAAGCAAATATTCAGCCTCCAACCCTAAATCATTTCAATTCCTATTTCCAAGTATAATTTAATCTTTTTCAGTGACACTTGATGCTTACTTCATCACAGCATAATGACAGATTAAAAAGTTGTTGAATTAAATATTAAAGAGGACTTCAGGCAGTTCTGCATTTTTAAGGAATAACACAGATTGGGGATGAAATGAGAAGCCCAAATGCATATTTTATACCAAAAGGAAAGAATACATATATTTTTCCTCCAGGCCACCTACTTTGTAATAAAACACAAGGAGGGTTTTTATTTAGTGGATAAAAATGTGAAATAATGTCATAACCTTCATATCACTGCAATCTGGACCCATACAATGATGTCAAAGCTAGTGATACCAAGTAAGAATATGATTTTTTTGGTGAGTATCTTAAATATTTAAAAATATGTATATTCATAATTTATAACTTTCACATTCTGATTTAAAATTTTTAAAGTTGTGGCAATTTACCTCAGATAATCTCACAGATGACAGAATTAAAAGCAAACCATTATGTAAATGGTTTTATGATACAAATTGCTCTGGGTGGGTAGAAAAAGAAATAGCTATAGTAGTAAATATGGTTCCAAATAAAATTCTGATTGAATCATTAAGTCCAATTTTGGAAGTTCCCATTACATTCAGGTAAAATTAAAGATGATCAAAAGTATTGTAAGTCTTAAAATGGAACATAAATATAGAAAGAAAGAAAAAAACACAAAACACTCGAAGTTTACACTTAGGGTATATACAAAATAATGAACCAGATTTAACAGTTAAAATTCTTAAGACTCATGAATCACTGTTTGGTTAATGTTTTTAATTGTTATAAAGAACAAAGGGATTTTTTTCTTCCTAAGGCTTAGAAGAAAATGAACTAAGTTCTTGTTTCAGTGTGAATTCAAGCAACAGAGGGAAAAAATGAACTCCATGCATATTTTATTCTATTCGTATAACAACAAAAATGCAATCTTTTTTATATACAGTATGCATATATTTACAGTGTTCCTAAGTATCTAAGTAGTTTCTTGTTGGCTTTTTCATTTCATTTACCTGTTTGTTACTAATATTGGCTACCTGACTGAACCACATGAAATCATCAATTTACAAATTTTAAAAATGGGATATTAGCAATTTCTTATGATTCAACAATTCATTTTGGAAAGTTTTATCCTTATGTATTTCCACTAGAGAAAAAATTATTTATAATAGTATGTATTAAGTAATTAAAAGTGATTTAAGAGTACATACTTTTTAGAGGAGTCAACATTTTCTATAGGCCAAAGAAGCAAACAGCATTTGTTTTCAAAACCAGTTCATTTTTGGAACAAGTGAGTCAGAAGAGTATTAAATATTGTTATGTAATGCATTTTATCTGTTTCATAAATAGAAAAAGATAAAGGTACTAGACTGGTTTTTTCAGAAATTATGACTTTGGCTGTGATAGAGCCAAATGTCATCATGGCTGGCAACTATACATGGCCTTGAAAGGATGGCCTAATTCCTTTTGGAAAAATTTTCAGTCTGACTGCTCCTGGCCAAATGTGACAGAATTTACCCATGAAATGATGCACACAATCCTTTAAAGAAAACCATATTATATTACAGTGGGATTGTTTTGCAAATCTAAAAAGGAGTAAGACTTTAAATATTTCTTTCATTAATCTTTCCCAAATCTCAGGCTTCTTTTGCTCTCCTAACAAGGATACTTGGCTAACCATTCACTGCAAGTATACCATTCTAATCCCACACAATTACACATACACACTGCACTGTAAAAATATTCCACAGTAACTTTTGCTAACATTCTCTAAAAGTACAAAAATAGCAAAGAAAACAAATCCTCCCTACTACCCCCAATACATCTTGATTAAGTCATTCTGAGGCAAAGAGTGGTGACATAATTTTTCCAGTTTCCAAATTTAAATTCTGTAAAAAGTAATAATTTTATGGACTGTTTTCCAACCAGTAATAATAAAGTGATAATTTCCCATAACCTAAAGAACTTAACAAATGTTTGTACAAGTAAATTTCTTGTGTTCGTCTCCCATTGAAAAACAGTCATTAGGTTTGGATGCCTCAGACCCAACTACAGTGGGGAAACCTCCCTGAAGATGTTCCCAAACTTACGGTGAAAGGTTTTGGGTTTGTTTTTGGTTTTGAGCCCGTCCCCTCTAAAACCAGCCCCTTTCCTGGATGTCTTTATTTAGCTGGTTAGGTTTTTTCCTAACCATTTAAAATGGTTACATAGTGCTTAGGCCATCCTCCTCTGAGATACCAGGGACGCAGCAGCCGAAACAGTTGAAATGAGGGAAATACAACCTCTACATCGCCGGGCCGAAAATCTAGTTTCTGGTCTGGATTTGAAAAGTACCAACTTCCGGGCTTCAGAGAAGGTCTGACTCACGTGGAGCTGACCCAAGAGCACCAGAGTAGCAAAAGGTGCGCGCTCCTGGCCACTGCCTGCCCTGCTCTGAATGTTCTGCCCAGCGGCTCCAAGGGCTGCTTCGAATGGGCGGGCGTCGGGCTCGCCCATTGTTCTCGGTGGCGCGGAGCCGGCTGTGGCCGCAGGATGGTAATCCGCACCCTACCCGCTGTGGCCTGCTCCCCACCAAGGCGAGCCCCAAACCAACAGCTGACAGCGAATTCTCACCGCCCTGACTGCATAATTAATGTAAATGGAGCAGCGTCTGTGTCTTGTGCAGGCTCTCTGGGTTTACTTTTGTGCGACACTTACACAGGCATATTAACTAGAGAAAGCAGTATCACAACAGGGGTGGAAAATCAGCCTGTCAGGGACTCATTCCAAATGCCACAGAAAGCCAAGCTACTTCAAGATTGTTTCATCAAGGTGATTGAGAACAAAAATTATTGAGGAAAGAAAATTTGGGCATAAAGTAAGCTCCCACACTGCCATTATTTTATTGTTCTAGCTTCCTTAGGGAAGAGATTCCTAACATATCTTTATGCCAAATTCTGGGTTGAGGAAAGACATGAGGCTACTGTGTATGCACAGAGCCAAATTACCTAGTGCTGGGTTGTGTGTGTGCAGACATGAACTAACCCCACATACATGCAGACCGGCCTGACACACCACAGCTGGGGAGAAAAGGGCCGGTCTGGGAGACACCTCTCCACAAGACAGTGAGTTACTGCCAACCCCACCGGTAAACTGTGGACACTCACATTCAACTGAAATTAAGGCCCAATCCCAGGGAATGCCAAAGAGCTCTGCAGTAAGGTGCTTGGTTTATAGTTCTGTTTCCCATTTCAAATTAATATGTGGTTGCTTTTTTTCTCTCCATAACCTGTTGTGGGCAAAAATACTTGAAAGTCAAAATTAATCTTCCATAGCAAACAGTGTGCACCTTTGCAATAATTTTTACTTAATTTTCATAATCATCTGAACACATAGACAGTGATTTCACAAATCCATATGCAGTCTGATCTAAATTAGCACCCAATTCTGTTTATGCTTTCCAGACTAGAAATGTTGGCCTTTAAATAAAAATTATCTAAAAGATTGATACCTCCAATATACACATATACTTGATACACTGGAACAGTATATTATAAACTTATAAACAATTATCAATTACACTGTGTTTTTATTGTCATAAGTAATCAAGTCTAAAACTTCCTTAACATTAAGTTTTCACACAATTTAGGAAAGGAAACTAAAGAATTAGAAAAAAAAAGCCAAAAAAATCCCTTCAATAGAAAAAATATAGCTGCAAAATTTAACCCCAGTGAATTGAGTATAAAGAAACAGTGTGTGTGTGCATAAATTAAATCTTATCCTTCCCCCAAAAATGCCATCAAGGAATGTATTCCTGGTAAATTATGTGTGCTGTCTCCCCTCTCATATAGCAGAGTAGCTTAATCTTAAATGTTCTTAAGGAATTCCTCCACACAAAGGGGTCAATCACATGCCATAGAAATTTGTCTATTAAATGACTGAGAACTAAATCCATCTGCATGTTTACTGGCATAATTAAGAATATGGACAATACCTAAAAATACATACATACATACATATTCAATATACTACAGGATAAAAGAGATCAAAATGGACACGCTGATTAAAATGGTTTACTTTAGACAGCACACAGACCATCTGATCGTTATTACAAATTAAAGATATTATATTCAATCATTTTTAACATCTTAAAAATAACATTGCTCTGCACATTAAATCATTTTTCTCCACAGAAGCAACATTTCTTTTATGTCTAAATGCACAAATTCCTTCATCATTGTTCCAGTTCTATTACAAGTAGTAGACATCTATTACTCTCTGTTGAAGTCAACATTTTCACCAGGTTTGGACTTCTCTCTCCTCACATGATATGACTGACTCATCACATAATTCAATAAAAGCTACTCCACTTTAAAAAATGAGAATTCATAGATTATTTACAGTGATCTATGTCCTAAACCTGATTTTACTGCACTAAAATTCTTATTGGCATTCTGTAGTTAGTAACTTCTGTATTAACAAATGTTACTTTAAGTTTGGTTACTATCCTTGGTATGTAGACCTTACTTTTTAATAATAATTATTAGCCTTCTAATTCTGTAACTTTTTCCTATTTCAACTTAAAATCTCACGCAAACAATATTGACACGTTTTCAAGAGACACCAAATTTAGGATCTACAAATACACATACACACACACACACACACACACACACACACACACACTGATCAGAAAGTCCCTTGAGATACCAGTATGAAACCTACAGCTCATTGATTTGGTTCTTGATAATATGCTATTAAATTAGCACACATGCTGACCTTGTGTGCAAAGGTAGAATTCTCCATATGCAACATAAAGTTTAAAAACAGCTTCAAAATGATTGTTTAAAACTGTAGGCTACAAAACCTTAAAATACAGACAAGCATACCATAGTTTATTTAAAATTGGCAACCACAATTTAACAAGCTATTCTAACAAATGATTAGCATAGCATGTGCTTTTTCTTAGCCATCAATTATGACACAGGGTAATGCAGGGCACAACTTAAGTGTCAAATTACAATATGCTATACAAAACCACTTTGCAACACAGCTTTCTGTTTGCTTAGCAATTACTACACAGCACACTGCCTTTATGAAAGGAACTGGTCAGAACTATTTATAAGAATTACCACAAATGTTTATATATTTATATTATAAAGAATTAGGTGACAATTTCATAAATTTTATGTTAAACCTTTAATAAAATGCCTGAGTTATGTTTGTTTTAAAGTGTAAACACAACCAAACTGGCCTGGGTCTCTTTCTTCTTCAAATAAGATTCATCTATGATATGCGACAAAAGTAGGCTATTATTTTTTTAAGGCGAAAGTGTAATCTTTTCACTTGTTAACCCACTGACAAAATTTTATTATTTTAACTGTCAGTGTAGGGAAATCTATATTTAGTAAAAATTTGTAAGCATTCTAAAGATACAGCAATGTGTCTCTTTATGACCCTCAATAAGACAAAGATTTAAATACAAAACAAGTAGAATTTCAGAAGTGTGGCAAGTTGTAATTTTTACGTAGCAATCAGTGTTTGAAATACTTGCTCTATCAGTGGTGAAAAGAATAAAGGTTATCTGTCTTAATTGTAGGACCATCCATTAATTCATAAAACTCTTATGTGATAAATACTTAATGAGAAAAGGGAAAAAATACACAAAACAGTTTTTACGCTGTTTTTTCCATTCTGCTGCTGTCCTTTCTCCTGCATTTGCCTAAAGGCTCTCAGTAAATTACACTCCCAGTAAATGACTGTAATTTACCCGTTGAATTCCCTTGTTCAGGAAAAGCACAAAAACACATTCCAGCATTTCCACAGCTCAAATTTACCATTCGGGATGTCAAGAACAATCCATGGGCAGTAATTTGAAACTGTTTGAACCTTCAAATGAGGGAAATTAGAAATGTTTTGAGAGCTACGATTTTCAGTGAGGAGATAAAAACCTGATAAAAATCTCTAACTGTTCTGTAGCTTTCTTCTCCCTCCCATATCAAAGTCAGAGGGCTAAATAAACTAGTCCACAGTGGGTTTTCACACAGTGCTATAGTATAAAATATACTATATTATATTAATAACATAAGTCAAATTTATATTTACTAGGTTAATTTTTAATGACAATAAACACTATAAAGTCATGTTAATGCTAAAACATAGATCCTGCTATATAGTTTTCTATCACATCTGTCTCCTAGGTACTATCTGACCATCATGCAAAAGGACTTCCTCCAGTACAACTTGTATGAGCAAAATTATAGACTCAAGGCTTCGGGGACATATGGTAGTCATAGTTAAAATTATTTGTACAAACAAGGACAAAAACTAGTTGCATTTCAATATAGAGAAATGCCATGCACAAAGAAATATAAACATCTACATGTGCTATTGTGTCACTTAATATTTTAATATTTAACACAGGCTAACATATAGAATAAACCAGCATAATCCCCAATGTAAACACATCATCATTGTAAGACACACACATTCTCACAGTATAGTTAAGAACATTCAATAACCAAAACAGCCTATTTCACTGTCTAAAGGCAGGTTTTCATACAGTAAAATGGTTATAAATCCTCATTATCCTAAATAAAATTACAGCACTTTAAACATTTCCAGGGAGAACATTCTCTCTTCTAAACAACTACCTTAGCGAGTAATAGGAAGCAATATGGTTGCACTTGTGTCACAGTTGGAGGCCTTTTTAAACTGTCACCCTGCTAGCAAACCGATTCTACATATTAAAATGAATGTGTTGCTTATTTCAAGGAGAAAAATCATTTATAAAATCAAGACCATTATTAGGATATTGTGATTTTCATCCTCTTTAAAGTGAACCAGAAGTAAAAGTGACAATCATCTACATGTATCTGTATAACTTCATTCTTAATCAGTAGTTTGGTCTTAAAACAAATAATACAGAAAATATGGTTTTGCGCATTTATTACTTAAAACAACCTACTGTCCCAAATATTTCCAATCACAATTACATAAGGAGGGGGAAAACTCCTAATTTTCCCTTTCAATATAAAAGTCTTTAAAAATGTCTCTAACTAAATTATAGACCTTAAAAAGTATGGATTTTATTTACTTTTAGATTATTTGACAAGTACATGTTTTTCCCAATAGTTGTTTTGGTACCAAGAAGCACACTTGCTATTATAATAGCTGTATAGTAACTATAATACAGTTTAGGTAAGTTTAATATCAGATCTAAACTGGGTATGTGGGTCAACTTCCTGTTGTGCCCGAAACTTCAAAAAGAAAAATGAAATGGTAAGCATTACCATTTAGGGAGCAAACAAAAATGCTTTTACTCATTCTCAAATTTCATTTAACTGTGGAAAATGTAGGAAATAATGTAAGTTTTCTACATCCTCTTTACAGAGGTACATGATGGCCTTCTAATTTTTTTAACTCCACAGAGAGTATAGAAAAAATTAATTATGCATTCCCAAATGAAGGATTTTGAACATTTCTCACGAGGGATTTGCAAGCCTACTACTCTGGGAGGCTGAAGCAGGAGAATCGTAAGTTTGTACCTGGCCTGGGCAATTTATCAACTAAGAGTAAATATGTCTCAAAAAAATAAAAAATAAAACAAGGCTGAGAATGTAGCTCGGTCCAAAGGCCTTGGGTTCAATCACCGCACAAAAGGGAGTTGGGAGAGGAGAGATTTGTTAGCAAAATGTTGCTCTCTATAGAATGATTGCTTTGCAGATTCTTAAATAATACTTTTCTGCTAGTGTTTAGTGTGGACAATTTAAAATTTTAATAATCTCAGCTGTCCTTACTATGGAGTGAATATTTAATTCAATAACTATTCCTTGCATACTGTGTACTACATGCTTAACTGGGAAAGGTAACTAGTAAAAAGTAATTAATCCCTCAACCAAGATAGTATATGTTCTGCTATTGCTTTTGATTGAAAATTTCTCAGTTAATTTCTAGACAATTACATTATCTACTTCATAATTGCAAACCTGGATGAATCGTTTCTAAAAGTTGCAACATGGTTCATGCCAAAAGAACCTACAAATGCATAAAAGCTCCTGTTTCTAATGCCACTGTTATCAAGCCAAAAACAATTATACTCATTTGAGTTATAGCAACCAATAAACTTAGATAATCACCATATGCAACACAACATTTTGGCACTTGAACTTAAAACTCTTGTAGACAACTATAGATTGCTTCTAATGCAGAGCACTCTTGTCCTATCCAAGGCTGCCAATAGAAATGCCAAAGCTGCTGAATACAGCGCATCCTAGTAATGCTGTCAGTAAATGGCACATTCACACAGCCCCCAATCCTCTCTTCCCAGGCATGGTCTTCTCCAGCTGCAGCTTAATTTCCTGTGACTTGCCTAATTACTGTAATTAAGGATTAATTGCCATTAATTATTCACACATAAGCTCATCGCAAATCATGGGGTAAATGTCTTATGAAAGCTGCCATACAAGCCATGTATAAACACACTGGGATGCTTCAGGCAGGCGAATCTATCACTCAGCCCTCAAGCAAATCTCTGTGCTTCTCTTACAAAAACAGCTATAACTCTCAGAAAGTCGACAGTTCTTTCAGGTAAGCATTAGGTTACAAAGCATGTTTTCCTGTGGAAGCCACAACGGTTTTATTAGTACTATAAATGCTGTTTTATCTTTCTAACTGCTATTTTTATGTTTCCAGTTTTATTCTACAGTGCTCAGTTTAGGACAACCACTTGCTTCAAGGAGGAATGTTTGCAGTTGCTACTTTCTCCATCACCATTTAAAATAGTTCCATGTGGTTTACAACATATGACCATGCAACTGGGATCAGCATGCTCAGAAAGAAAAAACAAAAAAAACCCCAACACATTGGCTAAATACAACTGGGATGAAAAATTTGATTTTCAAAATTCATAATTTCTGTCCTTGGTATAAAAAGTCATAACATGGGCTGGAGGTTTAGCTCAGTGGCCTAAGTGCCTGCCTGGCAAGCACAAGGTTGTGTGTTCAATCCCCAGTACAAAAAAAAAGTCATAACACATTTATTCACTCCAAAGGTGTTCCTTGTAAGACAGGTTACCAACTTGGCCATGAAAAGTTCCACTGACAAGAATGACTGAAAAATGGCAAGGAAACAAACTGGCTTTATATGGATTATTTTATTAGCTGAGCTCCCTGTCTTCATAAAATCTGGTATTTTCACAATTACATAACATAGACATCATTCATTTGCCAAGCTAGAAATTGTTTCTTAAAAGTATTTCTTATGGACCCTGAGCTGATGAGGGAATTTTCAAGTCTCTTAATCTAGAAAGAATACTCCTAACACTTTTTTTTCTGATTGTCTAGATTTACCATGCTTAAATGATTTGAAATGAAATAATTCATTTTAACAATAGAATGAACTGCTGTATATGCTAAAAGACTCAAACTACATCAACACTATGTATTACCACTGCCCTAGGAAATTTATATCTAAGTAGGCAGAATATTGTTCAAATTGTTGTTACTTCCTTCTGCAGCAAATTAATGCATGAAACATTTTCATTCCAGTACGTTTCTGTATCTTCAGTTATGTAAATGGACCTTATGGCAGATTTCTAATTTTCAAATATTCCTCTAGAATATCGACTTTTTTGAATACATCATTTAAGAGTTCATTCCCTACTTTCTGCAATACTTAAGATGGTCATATACAGCAACTAAAAGAATCAGTTTTAAAATCTAAGTTTTAAATACCCTGCACAACTAACTACAGACCATAGTTATAGTCAAGCAAAATGACAACTAAGCTTACAGATCCACTGGCTATAAAAAGTGAAACAAATGAAATCTATAACCTTTTACTAATATTTCATTGACAATATATTCAAAATACAATTTCAATCAAATTTTAAGAGGAAAAAAGAAAACTCCAATTTTCATGGGTCCCACTAGCTTTAGAAAGGGCATGTAGTACCTTTTGTGCAGTGATCACAAAGCATCTTTCGAATAAATCCTCCAGAACCTTCTTAAGAAATAGCTACCCACTTGATGAATGAAACCAGTGTTAAGTGATCAGGTAACTGAAACGACCCAACTCTTGTATACTTAGGTTCTATTATATAAGCTCTTACCTGAGACTCAAGACTTTTTCTCTTCTATTAGATTCCTAATATGAGAATGTTTACAAACTTAAATTTTTTCACTGCTTAATTACGTATATAATTTCAAACTGCAGTTTGAAACTTAGTAAATATTGAAACATACATAATGAATCCCCCAAATCTATCCATTTGAACTACTTCTCCTTGCAAAAGTTTTACAGTAAAAAGTAAAGCTCTTCTGGATGTCTGGATCTAAAGTCTTGCACTCCTAACTCGTGAAATAATATCTAAAGTAAAACTTTACAAAAATTAATTTCAGTAGAAATGCATACTTGATTGTAGAGATACTTACATGAAATAAAATTAAATTGGTGCTGTTTTTGTAATTATTGGGTTTTAAATATACCTAAAGTTCAATGCTTTAACTTAGCCATCAGTTTACCAACTAATTTCTGTACTCCTAGAGTCAGCAGCCAGCAACATAGAGAGCTGGTAAAATCTACCATTGCCACACACAGCTTTACAATCAGTGTCATCTAATTGATACTTCCCTGTTTTTGTCACCTTGCCTTGATGCCAGCTGCCAAGCTCTGCCATGTCAGTTTCCATTTATGGACTCCCAAGTCCCTTGATCTGGCTAATTAGGGTTTATATGTTAATTGGAGTAAATACAAAGATGGGAGTCACAGGCACAAATTTCAAAGCACAGTCATAAATTGAAGAGCTGATAAGCAGGGAAAAGATGCCTTCATGGAACAAGTGTCAAATTTATTTTATCACTGGGCAAGACACAGAATTTTCTGACAAAATGACACCTATTAAGTTTTTTAAAAGACAATGAAAAGAACAGTAATAAACACATTAAGAATACTGCTCTGTTGGAGTAAAACACAATACACCTAAATTCAGTTTGAGAAAACACAACTCTTTAGAAAATTCTTATTCAATATAGATTTATGTTCACTTTATTTCACAGAAAACCTACACCTCAAATTTAATTTTATTAAGAAAAATCTAAAAGAAAATCTAGTATTTAAATACTATGAGATGTGATTTAAATGAGAAAATGAAATTTAAATTAACATTTTGGATATATGAACATTTTTTTCTGCCAACAGGTAACTGTTTGAATTAGAAATAATTACTATAAATTAAAGCAGAAAGATTTTCTGAATATTTTACCGACTGACCTAGGATATCAGATTCCAGATACTTATGTCAAATGCCAGTTAAGGCCCAGAATTCATGGCTTCCTGCAGGATCAAAGTATGTTTCCAGTGCCCTCCAAAACTTACTGTATAGTAACATCATTGTCAATTTTTCTGGTGAGAAAAAGAAGTCAGATAATAAACATAGAAAGTAACTGACTGAGTCTTCCTTTGCCATTTTCTTTTTTTTTTTAAGTTTCATACCTAATCAGTCATATTCAGTTAACAAAGAATATGAGAGGATTAATTCATTTCCTGTTACATCTATTTGGAAATGATAACAATAATACCAGCAGCAGGGGAAAGAGAACCAAAAGCTACTACTACATTTTTATAGTACTTGATAGCTTACAAAGACCCATTACACATAATACTTAAGGCTATATGGTAACTACCAGGAGTTAGAAAGCATGTAAAACATGTATCTAAGGTTTTTGTTTTTTTTTTAAAAGAAAATGTGCAAGCGATTTAATTGGTATTCATTTAGCTATATGAGAGCAACAAACTTATAAAAGCATTCAGGTAGTAAGTGTATTGAAAAATAAAACTAAAAAGAATATTCTCTTTAGCATTTACATCTATGTAGTATTTCTCAAAGGATATTTAATTAATAGCTTCATGTTGATGAAACAGCTACATCAATAATCCTTCTTTAAAAACCTTTTTTTACCTTTATGTTCTTTTATTAGATGGTTTTCACTCTCCAAACAGTTTATGACAACTTAGGTTCAACATTCAGAAGATGCTCCTTAGGTCAACCTTATGTTTTTGTTTCAGAATTCTAACTTCCTTTAGTATTTTCCACCTACTTGCCACAACTATGAAATTAATCAAAGTTTTCAGTAAACTGAAAGATTTTTAGAATGAAATAAAGACCCTTCCTATGAATCATAACATTAAAAGTAAACCTAAATATATGCATCTACATTCTAGTAAGAAACTGCATGGTTTGTTTGTTGTTTTTCTTTTTTGGTGCTTCAGACTGAGTATAAGGCTTTGCATATGCTAGATAAGTGCTCTACTACTGAGCTATATACCCCAGCACATGCTTATAAAAAGCAATCTCTGGAAAAGATTTGACAGCAGTGCTTAAGAATTGTGAAATGTATAAAATACACAAATAATTTCATTTAACTTTTTCCCAGGAGGGGGGGATCAGTTATGTTTAGCTATGTTATCACTCAAGTAATATATTTAAAGAAAAATACATTCCTACATAAGAATAAGTGAAAATGTCACAAAAGAACATTTGACACCCACTTTACACATTACATTACCAAGCAACTTGGTATAACTTTTTAAACAAAACTATCCAGTAAGTTAGTATGAGGTTTTAGCTGAAAACAACCAAGCTGATTTCTACAAATTAACAGATGTCCACGAGAAAGAGTAAGAAACAAAGAAATGCATATGTGAACATCATCAGCATCCAAATGAGTTTATTGTAATACTCTTTAAAGCACATCTGATCTTGGCTCCAGCCTGTAGTCTACCTTTCAACTTGCAAATGACAGTGTCACCAAACACTGTCCTTCCATCAATCAAGCTGGGTCATGAATATACAAAAGGCAGCATAGAAGCTGGCTACCTCCTGCAGTTCAACTTGGCCTAATTATCTAGGCCTTTCTTTTGGTTACAGTCTGAAGGGTATACACCCAGTCAGCTGCTGGGCAGCCGGAGGCCTAATCAAGAGAGGTTATGCATACTGACCCTTCTATGGACATCCAATGCAAGTTAAATGTGAGCACCAAATGTCATCTTTCTTATTCATCATTATGAAATTTCCCTCCTCTTTGGAAATACCAATCTGCTGCCATTTTCAGACACTCCTCTTACCCCCCTCCAAGCTGTCATTTCACTGTGCTTCCTGCCAGTTGAGTGAATTAGCATTCTAACTGATGCGCTGTTCTTCTCAGACAAATCCTTGAGCTATGTTAACTAATGACTTCTCTCCAGAAAAAGGAACTGATAGTCAACCACCGATAAGAGAGACAGCATTTCCACAAATCACAAACAATTTGCCATCATGGTAGCAAAATCAGTAAAGAGTTAATAAGGTTGTCCATTTTCCCTTGTTTTTTTTTCTCTCATTCTACTATTAACAAATAACCAAACCACTGAATGGGATATAAAACTGCTCACTAGTCATTTGCAGTTGAATATGATGGTGAACTCAAAGTAAAACTACTAACCATAACTGCTAGAGATGGAAAGGAAAACAAGGAAGAACCATTCTCACATCTCAACAAATTGAGAAATGAGCCTGGTAAGACAATAAACTGCTAGGCATGGTGGCCTATGCCTGTAATTACAGCAGTCAGGAAGCTGAGGAAGGAGGATCACTGCAAGTTTGAGGCCAGCCTGTACTACATAGCAAGATCCTGTCTCAAAAAAAAAGACAATAAACTGCCCTGGTGCCTAGCATTTCCTATACTCAGTAAGTGTTCAGAAAATGTTGTCTGATATGTTAATAATGATATAGAAGATCAAATGTAAAGGAACTAGGGCTTCAACTAGATTATAATGTGGATCCTGAAAATGTTATGAAACACGGTATGTAAAGTGGAAGGGGAATGGGAAAAAAGATTTCATTGAGATATAAGAGAAAATACAATATTTAACAAAAAACTAATAAGAAGATCAATTTTTAAGGGCTACTACACAGGTTCTTGGTGTATAAAAGAGCGAATGCCATCTAGTGTGGCTGAAGACTCTCTCTAATGATTTACCACCCCCCAAGTCCTAAATGAAGTCTTACTAAAAACTAATGTCTAGCTAAAATTGAAACCCAAACAGGTCAGAAATGGGTGGGAATCATCAAAAAGAAACATTCATGCTTAAGCATGATGGACTAACTTTGACAACAGCCTGATTTATTGGTTTATAAAGTTAATGCAATCCTAGCACTCGGGAGGTAGGAGAATTGCGGTGAGTTCAAGACCAGCTTAGGATACAAAGTGAGTTCAAGGCTGGCCTGAACTGTATAGGGAAACCGTATCTCAAAAAGATCAATCAATAAATAGGTTTTTAAAAATAAAGTCAATGCACACTCTAAAATACTTTTTAAAAACTTTTCTATTCTAATCCCAAGGCACATGTGTGGCTCTCTAGGGGGAAAAAAAAATAAGCATGGTATTGTTCCTGTCCTCTAGCTGCTTATAATCTCACTAGAAAGACATACATACACACACAAAAAAGTGAAATAATACAAAATTTAAGTATAATACATTTGTAATACAGGCCAAAGGACCAAATATAGGGCCTTGCTTGTGCCAGGCAAATGCTCTATCACTGACTGAAATATACAGTCCTAACTACATTCTTGAACAATTATTATTAGTGCCACATAAAAACCAAGACAGACAAATGTGTAACATGAAAAAAATAATAAGTTTTATGACTTGTGTCCTAGATGAGGTACACAACAAAATGGTTAAAGAAAGCTATGAAATACAATGCATGTAGAGACTGTGACATTAGTAGAGACTGTGATTTAAAAAATATGACAAGTGTTTTGCTTAAAATTTATTTATGTAAAAGACATGTATGTTGCCATTAATCCCACTCAAAAGCCTTCCACACAATTTTCAAACACTCTTACCCCACAGATCTTGCCACTTTCTGAAGCAGTTCTAGAAGTTCTCTGTAGTTACACCCTGGTATGGCTGACTTAAAAGTCCAGAACTGACTCTAAAATGTCAGAATTGGCCTTGGGAAAGTAAAACTTCTCATGGTGCCAGGCTCAGTGAATAAGGTGGATTGGGTGATGCACTGCAGTATTTATACCAGCTTCCTTTTCTTTTGGATGACACTTGGCAGTAGCATTGTCTACAGTTTTGATCGTACTTCATAAAGATTGGTGAAAGAAAGCTTCCCAAACTGTTTCAGAAAGTGGCACGATAGGTGGAATGTGTTCAAAATGAGAAACTAATGGCAATGTGTTTTTAGTGTAATAAATATTTTTGTTTAAACACACATCATATTTTTTAGCCTTTGTACCTTAAAAATACAGCAGAGTACAGGGAAGAAGCTGTGAAATTAATTGAGCATTTAAAAGGAAGACAGATCTGTATGACTAAGACAAAAGATTCTTAAAGCTTCAGGAGTTACAAGCTTTCTGAATCTCCAAACTGGATTTAAGCATCTTCTTGCAGCCCATCTTCAAAATCATATAGTCTACATTTCTTCATACTCATATACAATGTTTTATCTTACTTATCCATCCAGCCCAAAAGCAGCTCCTGGCATATATTTAGTGTTCAATAAATGATAGTCAAAAGAATAAAAGAATGAAGGTCGACATTATAATCAGCTATAAATTCTTAGCTAGAAATTTTGAGCTTTAATCTACAGGAATGGGGAATAATAAAAGGCTGGAGTACCACTGTATGAGCAGTACTACAGGAATTTATATTAGGAATGAAACTTGGCAGTAGAATGTCAAGAAGATGAAACCAAAAACAAGAATCAAGAGGTCAAATTAGATTATCAGAATAATCTAATTGGAATAATTGAGGGCCACTCAAATGCCAAGCTTTTTCTTTACAATCTATCTCTATACCTCTCAAGTAGAACATTTTTAGAATGTTCATTGTAGCATTTTTAATTATGCAGCCAATAAAATTATTTACTAAAAACTGCTATCATAAACTGGACACAGTGATACATGCCCAGAGCCCCAGTTACTCAGGACACTGAGTACTAGGATTATGTGAGCCCAGGAGTTTGAAGTCAGCCTGGGCAACATAGCAAAGTGTTGCCTAAAAAAAATTTATTTCTGACATGATGAGTACTTACATTGTAATGCTACTGAAAACAACTCACATACTTTATTTCTTTAAGAACAAAAGAAAACAAAAGATTTCTATTATATTACAGAAATGTACATTTAAAAATAGTAAGACTGGAAAGAATGCATATCAGTAAGTGATTCCTGTGAAGGTCAACTTAGCATTATTTATTGTAAATGAAAATATGTACATACTAGGAGCTTCCCATAACCCAAAGAAATTCCAGTGCTTGGGCCAGGGAGACATATATGGGTTTTAGTCATAGCCAAAAGCAGAAGTCTCCTGTTGCTTGCTTTTTGAAATCAGTATTCATTCAGATTACTTTATGTTTACAGTACTCAGATGAATAAAAGGAAGTCAATGCATTATTTGTGGAGCCACAGATAAGACTTTTGGACAGGGTTTTAAACATAAGTGTGGGCCAGGGATATAGTTGAGCAGCACAGTGACTGCCTGGCAAACACAAAGTCCTGAGTTCTATTTCTGGTATCAAAGGATAGACAGATAAATGGATACATGGATGGATGGATGGATGGATGGATGGATGGACAGACAGACATAGACAGACAGACAGACAGACAGACAGACAGACAGATGATAGATAAAGTATAAACTTCTCTAGAATATATAACGAAGTAAAACTGTTACTTCACAGGGTGTGTAAATCTTGCTAGATGTTGCCACACTACTCAATAGATACACTGATTTTTGTTCTCATCAGCAATACCTAAGAATTTCTATTACTTCACATCTTTGCCAGCACTTACAATTTTAAATTAAGATTCACTCTATGTGTTCTGTGTTGATGGATGTTCTACATACACTCGAAAAGAATGCATATTCTCCTGTTATTGGGCAGAAAGAAAATGTCAATTAGGTCAAGTTGACAGATAATGCTCAAGTCTTCTGCTATCTTTATTAATGTCTATAATGATAGACCCCATCATGGCTTACTGACCCAAACTGAACCAAGTCTTCATATTTCTATTAGAAGTCCATATTGCTGAATTTCAGTTTGGTAACATTTTGTTTAGAATTTTTCCAACTACATTCATAATGAATCTGGTCTGTCATTTTCCTTTCTTACTTTGATACCAATTTACTTTAATCTCACAGTTACATTAATGTTATGTAATTAGCTGAAGATAATTTCTGAAACAGAAATTATCTATTCCTTGAATATTTAGAACTCTCTTGCAAAAAACCTTCAGGTCCTCTTTTTTGTGAAATGATCATAAAATTCTAATTCAATCTATTTAAAGATTATGAAGTCATGAATATTTTTCCACATCATCTTGTAATAGAAAATTTGTATATTTCTATTAATATTGCTTAAGGTGTCAAATTGCACCACTAAGGACAAAATTATTTACAAAGTATTTATTATATACTCTAACTTGTTACATGTTTTAGTATCATAGTGTTAACTTGCACTTCTATTTCTTTTCCTTTAATTCTTTACTGTTGTAAGTCTTTGTTTTTGATCAATATTTAGTCACTTTTACGAATTTTCAAAGCATAAACTTTGTCTTTGTTGATGTTTCTATTATCCTTTTATGGGGGTGGGTATTGTTTTGTTTTGAGACAATCAGGCTGGCCTGGACTCACTACCTATTCCAGACTGGCCTCTAACTCACAACGATCCTGCTACCTAAACTTTCCAGAGTGCTAGGATTACAGGCATGCACCACCACACCCAACTTATGCCCAGTTTGCTTTTGTTTTCTTTCTTTCCTTTCTTTTCTTTCTTTCACTTTTTTCTCCTCTCCTCTCCTCTCCTCTCCTCTCCTCTCCTGTCCTCTCCTCTCCTCTCTTTCCTTCCTTCCTTTCTTCCTTCCTTCCTTCCTTCCTTCCTTCCTTCCTTCCTTCCTTCCTTCTTTCCTTCCTTCCTTCTTTTCTGGTACTGAGAATCAAACTCAGGACCTTGTGCTTACCAGGCAGGTACTTACTGTGCTGCTGAGCTATACCCCCAGTTTACCTTTGTTTTCTATTATTTCACTATATTCTTCAAAATTTTATTGGCCCCATTGAAAAACTTTTTCTTTAGGCTTATCTGACTGCTCTTTTAAGTTCTTAAATTATATTCCTAGTTAATTAACTTTAAATCTAAATTTTCTTTTTTTATTTTATTTTAAAGAGAAAAAAGAAAAAACAAAAATCAAGACACAAACCTAAACAACAACAAAAGCACAACGACAACCAAAAAAATAGCTATATAGGTTTTCAAAACATGATAATAGGAATTTAACAATGGTTGCTATACTTCATATTGTTATCTTCAAAATAATTGATCAGGTTACCAGAAACAGGAATAAAACACTGGATTTCAAAAACAAGACAGAAGGATAGTTCCCACAGTTGCCTCAATACACACTGCCATCTTCCAAATAGATGTCTAGACCCCTCTAAACAGATGCCCAGGTCACCAGCCCCAGGCCTGCAAAGTCAATCAAACAACACAAGTATAAAGCTATTCCTTGAGTCCTCTGAATCAGCCAGTAGTTTGTGGGTTGGGGAGAATACTCTTCTAGTTTCCTAGCCAGAGCACCAGCTGGCTCAGGGAAGGAATGGTTTGTCTTCTTGCTGGGTCTCTTCCCAATCCCCATGGCGGAGCCTAGCTTACAAGAAACTGTGTATTTGTCTTCTTGCTTAGCCTCTTCCTGATTCCCCTGGAGAAGGCTGGCTCACAGGAAGGCCCTAAATTTTCATAAGCACTTAAAGCTTAAAAAAAAAAAAAAAGCTTTCTTTGGTTATATTACAGATCATAATCTATGCATATCACAACTTCTCCCTCAATTTGAGAGTGATTTAAAAAATTTTTATAGTTTCCAAATATCATTATGAGTTAAGTTTTTGTTCTGTTTTATTTTTGTTTAATGAACCAGTGTCTCACTAGTTCAGGCTAGCCTCAAAGTCACCTTAATCCTCCTGCCTGTGCCTCTTGAGTACTGGGATTACAGGTGTGCCCTACCACACTCAGCTTTTTTTTTTAGCATGTATCACAGTTAGGGGTGTGTGTGTGTGTGTGTGTGTGTGTGTGTGTGTGTGTGTGTGTGTGAAAACTCTGTAATTGCTGGTGATATATTCTCAACAATGTCAAGTAGACCAAATTTCTTAATTATATTATTAACATTTTCTACATATTTACAGACTTCTTTAGTCTATTTGTTCTATTATTTCCTCATGGGCATATGGTAAAAATTCTTCCCAACAACTGCCAATCAGTTTTTCCTTGAGCTTCTGTCATATTTTTTCTTTATATTTTGAAGCTATGCTATTAAATGTATTTAACTTTGGAATTCTTATAATTTTGCTGGCAAACTGGACCATTTATCAAGGTACAGTGACTCATATATCTAGAAATGAATTTTTGCCTTCACTTTCAACTTTATTTTGTCTGATACCATACAGCTATTCCTGCTTTCCCTCTCTGTTAGTAGTTGCTTGGTATATGTTTTTTCCATCATTTATCATTTTTTGTATCGTTTTTTGAAAAATAGAGTATGTCTCTTGTGAAAAAGTACATTGAGTTTTAGCTTGTTTCTTTGACACTTACTAATCTTTGATAGGCTTTTCATCTTCGTCTTTTATTTATACTGTTTTCATCTTTTATCAAAATCACTAATCTTTATATGCTATGTAAAACATATATTTGGGTGTATTTCTCTTAAATTATCTTTTTATTTCTCTACTTTATTTCTTCTATTCTTTTTTGCTTTCATTTAAATTGAATCTACATATTTTTTTTCTGTTCTTACTATTTCACTTTTCTTCCTTTACTAATTGGAAGCTATATAATCTACCTCAATTTTTTTAGTAGTTGCTCTATAAAGTTCATTAATATCAACATTTCAAATTATTTAAAAATTTTGAATATGTGCACAGAAGGATACATTTTTAAACAGATACAAAGAAGTAAACAAGTAGCAAGTGACATCCATATAACCAACACACAGGTCAAGAAATACAACTCTGTCACTTTCTCAGAAGTATTTTTGCCTTATCTCAATCTCAAATTGGTCCTTAGCCTCAGATCCAACAGAAATCTAACAAAGAGCCACAGGTGTAGTTTCTAGTTTTCTTGTAGCCCATTTTTTAAATTTTAAAAATAAAATTAATTCCAAAATATTTAATCCAATGTATCTAAAATATTATCACTGTAAGCAGTAGTTGAAATTTATTAATAAGATATTCTACAGGCTTCTTTATAGAACTAAATCTTTAAAATCAAGATGTATTTTACATTTACAGCCTATTTCAGTGTGGATTAGTGATATTTCAAGAACTCAATAGGCTCCTACAGCCATTGGCTACCTTACTGAATCTGTGCTCTAGGGATAAGCATTTCCTGGACTTTTGTGGTAAACAGCTGTTTTTGGCTCAGCCTTCTTAGAATTTTTAAAATATTACCATCTATGCAATCCTAATGATACAGTTTAATACTCCCTGCTTTTGAATTTTGCACAAATGAAACTATACTGCACTTATTATTATTATTAGGTATTGGGGACTGAACTCATGACCTTGTGCTTGCCAGGCAGACACTTAGGTCACTGATCTAAATCTCCAGCTCCATTTTCATTATTTTTTTTGTACATATTCTTTTGTTTTGTATCATTCATTATTATTACATGATAGTCATTCATGTTCTTGAATGAAGTAATCTACTCATATTCATTGCTTTGTTATATGCCACAATTAATATAAACTTCTATGTGTTTGTTTATCCATCATGTTATTCGTGGGCATCTGAATTTCACATTTTTAGCTAATGTTTGTAATAATTAAACAATTCTGTATGTATCTTGGGTACATATGGTATGTGAGTTTTTCCAAGATGCTATACCTAGAAATGAATTGCTAGAGTATACATACACATCTTCGATTTTACTAAAAAAAAAAATACTGTTCAAACTGAAATGATATGACACAAGTGTATAATACCCACTAGTAAATAAAAATTCCTATTGTTCCATATTCCTGCCAAAACTTGGTATGGTAAAGCTTTTTAAATTTTTGTCAATTTTGTGTAAACATCTCATTGGGGTTTTCAATTGTATTTCCTTGGTAATCAAAATCTTCTATTTTTGTTCAGCCAACAAAAGAACCTTAAACACTTTAGTTCTAAGCACATTCCCCAACATATATCTAAATTTAAACCACTGTCTTCTTTTTTTTTTAACTCCCCCAACAAATTAGATACTTTAGTCAATCCACAAATATTAACCCATAAGTTTTCCATTCTCCCTTCTTACTATTTTTGGTCCTCAGACATTCCTCTGAGGACTTGTTTCCGTCTTCATAAAACATAGCCTTCAAAAAGTTCCTTAATAAAACTCTATTGGTAATGAAAGCTTTATGTCTCTTACAATACCTTTATTTTACCCATATTCTAGATATTTTCAATGTATAAACAGTTGGTTGATAATTTTAGTTTATTTTCTATGATCATTGTGAAGCTGTTTCATTGTCTTCTGTATTTTTTTTTTCTTTTTTTTGGTACCGGGGATTGAACTCATGACCTCACGCTTGCAAGGCAGGAGCTTAAACCACTGAGCTAAATCCTTAGCCCTTCATTGTCTTCTGGTTTGAATTACCCCTGTTTAGAAGTCGTTCACTGGGTCAATCTTTAGGTTCTGCCATTTCACACATCTTGGCAAAGATACTCTTTAATTATCTCACTTAGAATTCACTGGGTTACCTGAATCTGAATATCAGTTTGTCAGTATATTTCATCAATTCTGACATATTATCAAATAAATAAGTTTTCAGATATTGCTTTTTATCCAATCTATATATTCTTTATTTCTAGAACTATATGAGTTAAACGTCTGCTGGACTGTTACTCTGTCTATCCTCCTTAACCTCTGTTTCACAATTTCTGTCTTCTCTGTGCTATACTCTTCATATCTACTTCATATCTAATTTCTTCATATCTATTTTGCTAATTCTCAACATAAGCCATATATGACCTAAGAATTTTGTTTCATGACTAGCTTATTAATGAAGTCTTGTTCAATTCAACATACTTTCAATCTTTAAATTCTTTCAACATCCTTATTTTATGTGTTATTTGACTCTACAAATATCTTTAGTCTTTGTGAGGTTGATTTTACACTTTGATGTTTCTAACTCATTAGCATGATGGCTTTTTTAACCAATGTGTTGGTTAGCATTCCATCATGGTGACAAAGTATCTTTTGAAAAACCAACTTAAGGAAGGAAATTTTTATTTTAATTCCAGCTTTTAGTCCATGGTGACTTGATCCCTGGAAATACAGAATTTCATTGCAGGGAGTATGTGGTAAAACAAAACTGCTCAACCTCATGGTGGCAGATGAAGGGTTGGGGTGTCCTGGAGATACTCTTCAGTGACCTGCTTCTTGCAACTATGCCTGACTTACTGGAGTTTTCACTAACTCCTAACAGTGCCACCAAATAGGGACCAACTCACATTACCCTTTGGAGAACACTTAAAACCCAAACCATAATACTCACAGTACTTCTTTTTTTTAAAACTATGAATCACTGTCCTTTGAAAATTTATCTATGTGGACTGACACCCACCATATTTAAAGCTTTTTCTCAAGAAAACACATACATTGTACAGATGTGTAACAACACACACTTCATGCTAAATTTTTTTTTTTGGTACCGGGAATTGAACTCATGACCTCGCACTTGCCAGGCACACACTTCATGCTAAATTTTTTTTTTGGTACCGGGAATTGAACTCATGACCTCGCACTTGCCAGGCAGGTGCTTATGCTACTGAGCTAAATCCCTGGCCCTTCATGCTAAATTTTAAGCCTAGAATTTTCCAGGCCTCAGGGTGTGATGCACACATCTGTAATACTAGCATCTTGGAGGCTCAGGTAGGGGGATGGCTGGGAGTTCAAGGCCAGCCTGAACTGCAAAGTGAAACCCTGTCTCAAAAAGACAGACAGACAGACAGACAGACAGACAGAGAAAGGGAGGAAGGGAGGAAGGGAGGAAGGGAGGAAGGGAGGAAGGGAGGAAGGGAGGAAGGGAGGAAGGAAGGAAGGACAAAAGAAAGAAAGAAAGAAAGAAAGAAAGAGAGAGAGAGAGAGAGAGAGAGAGAGAGAGAGAGAGAGAGAAAGAAAGAAAGAAAGAAAGAAAGAAAGAAAGAAAGAAAGAGAGAAAGAAAGAAAGAAAGAAAGAGAAAGAAAGAAAAGAAAAGAAAAGAGAGAGAAAAGAAAAGAGAGAGAAAAAGAAAAAATTTCAGGGCTGTATATGCAACACGAGTTCCTCAAAATCAAGTGAATGTAAACATTGTTAAGGAATTCTAGCCAGGCATGGTGGCACATGAGGCAGAAGGATCACTGCAAGTTTGAGGCTAGCTTGGGCTATATAATGAGACCCGATCTCAAGAAAGGAAGGATGCCAGGAAGGAATGAGGAGTGAGAGGGAAAGGGAGGTGGGGAAGGAATGGAAGGGAAAAGAAGAGAAAGGAAGGAAAAAGAAAAGAAAAGAAAAACTTTTACTACTCACTTGTCTAGGGCCAAGAGTAATTTGTTTGGTCAGAGTACAATACTCCCCTTTAGGGTCCTGCCTTTATATGAAGATCTATCTCTGACTTTATTTCTTAAACCCTTTAACACCTATACTATACTGTAAGTCATGAAGGCTAGCTAACTCCATCACCACCACCCCTAAACAAATACCAGCACAATCACTCTCTCTGCTCATTCACTTTTTCTCTTCTTTTCTTCTTTTCTCTCTCTCTTTTAATATTTTTGAGACAGGGTCTTGCCAGACAGTTTAGGCTGGCCTCAAACAGCAACTCTCTTGCCTCAGCCTCTCAAGTGTTGGGATTACAAGTGTGCACCACCACACCTGGCCTTCTGCTTTCTATCTTCCATTCATTTCATTATTTCCTTACCAGTTCAGCCATGCCCTGGAAATGAAATAAGGTGATGTTTCTCAAACTGCATTCTTTCAAACATAAATATATAATCTTAGATTTCAAATTCAATAAGATAAAACGTAATAGTTCTACTTTTAGTTTTCTTTGTAAAATGGGTATAACAACAGTACCTACCATATAAGATTCTTGTAAAACTTATGAACAAATTCATACAAAGCATTTGACACTGCAGAAACACAGGAAGCATATAAAGAACTACTCCTACCATTATCATTATTCTTATTATTATGGATGATCTGGGTCCAATATTATAACCTAGTGAATTTTATCTTATTTTTAGTCTTGGTTTACTATTTAATACCTATTTTCTCCAGAAACATACATCCTAAAAATTTACTACCCATGCTTTCTATTTTTCTACTGAATTGCTAATTGGAATGCAGCAGGAGGCCTAACTCAGGTAGAACTCTAAAGACACACCTAGGACAAAAAATTCTAAAGGCATCAATCTAGGATGACAACCAATCATTTACATGATTGCTAAACTACATTTCTTAAACTGGCTTTGAAATTCATTCATGGTGATATTTTTGTCAGATGATCTCTGAGAAACAAGATTCTTGTAAAGAACATTATAGGATCTTAGATTTACCATCATAATTGTTTTGTAATTACATATATAATTTATGCCTACCAAGAATAATCATAAAATCAATTCATTTCTTTATGGATTAGGGATAGGGAAATGGGACAAAAGTTCAGTGACCCATTCAAGAAGTTATCACATTAAGTATTGAAGTATTATGGAAATCAAAAAAGTATACCTTTGGATGCTGTCAAGCAAGAATACCATTATTTTCAAGAAAAATAACTGTTGACATGTCTAAGAATTTTTAAAACACAAATATTAAAAAAAAAATTAAAAACACAAATATTATCCTACATTAAAGTTGTAAATAGTATCATTTTAGAGCAAACATAGCCCTGGTAGCTAGGAACAAAATTTAAACAATGTATTAACTATCACCTTCTCTGAAATATTTATAGGCTCTGCCTCTTAACCCATCCCTCTATATTAGTTATGTCTTGCTCTTTCAGTCCCGTCTAACTGTCTAGGCAGAGAACCACTTTTGTTCACCCATCCTAACCTGCCTTATAATGTTGCTTCTCTTTCTGCTAGAATGCAAACTCTATTCAAAGGGGGGCAGATATATTTTAAGTGCACTAAATAGAGATTTAAAAACACAAAAACCCAAATAATTATCAAATGGATGAATTCAACTTTTAGTTGAAGTAAATGACTTTTTAAACTAAATTCTCATCCCTCGCTAGAAAAATATGAAGCACCTATAGAGATACTTGTCATTAAAACAAACCTACAGATGAAACTGACAGAAATGCTAACATGGAATATTATGTAGCTAAGAAGCTATGGCATAGAATAACATTTGCTAATAAAGAAAAATGCCCAAAACATATTATGTAATAAAAGATGTCAGCTAGGGATTTTGCTCAGTGGTGTAAGCGCCTGCCTGGTAAGCATAAGGTTATGAATTCGATCTCCGGTACAAAAAACAAAACAAAAAAAGATGTTAGCTGTATGACAGCTATTTAACTCATTTTTGAAAAATAACACGTAAGAAAGTATTTAGCATAATCTATAAGATTGGTTATCTATGAACAGTGGAGTGGGAATTTATATAAACTTGCAACCAGCAAAGATTATTTTATAATCAGAAAAAAAGGGGAAACTACTTTCTTTCTTTGGGGGGTGAAAGGAGAGTAGAAGAGGGTGAAGGACAGGCAGACAGATAAGCAGGCAAGCAACATACAACTTATCTTGTCTCAATTCATTCTGTACCATTTTAACTATGTGATCCTTACAGCTTTTCTAATACCAACTATTCACTGAAATAGACTACAAGCGACAATTTCAGTCTTCTATTCATAAAATTAGACCTTCTTTATCTCTTCTTATCCTTAATTCTTTTATAGTAGATCTGACTTAACGAATGTAGTGTACCAGACAAGTGATACTATCCTCCCATTTATAAGATGTTTTGGGATCTTTCGAAAAAGGAAGTATCATTCAAAAAGAATCAGATCAGTTCTTTCTTATTACTGAAAGTCCCTTAAGGGCAATAGAAATGGAGTCCATGCTCATTTAGAGAGGCTAGAAACATCCACATTACCATTTAAGCATAGTAATAATAATTTTTATAAATCATACTAAACAGGAATTATTATGGAAAGGAGCTTATATTTTCATCCATGTAATGAAGCATTGCAGATATGGCTTCCATCTATAATTTAGAATAAATAGTTATAAAGATACTGGAGAAATTCCTTAAGAAATAAAATTATTTTCTCTTGGATTATTGAATTTCTTTTCACAAAGTACATGGTATAAGACAAATGTAAAAGCATATTCACATATCAGTAATTGCCCCTGACTCTCTCCAGGAAACAGGAAAGATGTCTTCTTAGAAAAGCGAGTAAAGAGATGAAGATGTAACTCAGAGGCAGAGCATTTGACTAGCTTCTATAAGGCCCTGGGTTCAATTGCCAGTACCACAAAAAGAAAGAGGGTGGGTGGATGGGTGCTAAGTTCCCTTGAACCATCTGGCCTTACAGAAAACCCTTCCTAACAGTGATAAAAATCAACGAATACCAAGTTCTCTTCCATGAAGAGGTTCTAGAGCTAAAATTCTGTATTCAAATTCTCACATGGCCACAATTTTATCATATAAATGAATATACAGAAAGTATACAGGCCAGGGTCCATCAGATTAAGTGTTACTATTATAGTTCCACACATGCAACTGGCAAAAAACAAAAGATGAAACTAGCTATATGAGCATAGGAAAGCTACTTAATTTCTGATTCTCAATTTCCCCTTTGCTAAACAAAAGTTTATACTATATAACACTCCATAACTCATCTATATGTGCCCTCTATAAAAAAAGCATGTGTCAATCAGGCAGTACACTCTCCAAAGTGACTCCCAAAATACTTCTGAAAAAGGAAGTATTGTTCTCTTGATGCTAATCCTTCAAAACACTGGTGATGAAGAAAGAAGGGAAGGGGAGGGAAGGGAAGGGAAGGGAAGGGAAGGGAAGGGAAGGGAAGGGAAGGGAAGGGAAGGGAAGGGAAGGGAAGGGAAGGGAAGGGAAAAGAGGATTTCCAACTCACATAAACTTAAGAAGCACTGTACAGTGTAACACCTTCATAAGAATCTTTAACAACATTTTAAAGGCCCAAAAGTTTTGCAATACATTTAGTCTAAAATGTCTGATTGTTTTGGCCATAGACAACTGATTCTTTTCCCACTATGTCTTAGAACAGGAAGCACCCTCTTCTGGTTTATATGCATGTCCCCGTTGTTTGTTTCTCTAAAAAACAAACACCAACCCTAACAGCTACTTGGTAACTAAAAAGACCTTGCTGAGGCAATATATGATTAGAAAAATATTTTTTCAAGAAATATGACAACAAAAAAGAAAAAGAACACACAAGCAAAACTAAGTATTAAAGAGATGAAGATCAGTAATAATTAGCCAAGCATACACAAAACCCTGAGTTTGATCCCCAGCACTAGAGGAAAAGAGGTCTTGAGAGAGAGCAAGGAAAAAGGAGAGGAGTTAAGGAGCACCCTATCCAGAGATATGAAAAGCTAATATTCTCTCTATACTACTTGGCTAGTATGGGATTTCACACAATGTACATAACTGTGAGTTACACTATAGTACAAAGCTTCTTTTTTTCTTTGGTACCAGAAATCGAACGCACGATCTCATGCTTGCCAAGTAGGCGCTTATGCCACTGAGCTAAACGCTCAGGCCCCAGTACAAAGCTTCTTAATACTTAAAATATATATTTCTGTACTACTGAAAAGTTCTTTTATATTTTTTTGCCATATATCAGTTTTTACACTTTTTATCATATTATCATGCTACATAGTACAAACATGAAAAAATGTACTAAATAAATAATATAAATAATATAAACATAAAAAATAAACTTCTTTTCAAAAAAGTACTCTACTATTAATCTTCCAAACCACTGATACCCATTCCAAAAATTTTGATGCTGGTGCTTTGTTGTATTGCCAAGATGTTGGAGCAGGGGATGTTCTGGTGAAGGTTTCCAAGTACAGACATTAAATGGTCCACAAATGCTAGTTGACTAAAACGCCAAGAATCTGTGCTTACCTAGTGACGCCATTAGGAAAAATACCAACTTATTACACACATAGGAAATGATACTACTACCAACTGGCTGGCAGCAACTGTTAAGATTCCTACTTTGACTCTAAAAAGCATCCTGATTTCAAAGATGTAAACATGTGCATCTTAGCATCAGTGAAATATAGTTCACAATCACCTTAGAGTTCCCCAGGATTTTGTTTTGTTTTGTTTTTTGTTTTGGTACCAGGGATCAAACTCATGACCTCGCACTTGCTGCTGAGCTATATCCCCCCCACCTCCTACCCCAGGTTATTTTTTATAACATATTTATTGACTTAATTCACCTAATCACACAATTTACCTATTTAAAGTATACAATTCAATGGTTTTTGTGCACTCATAAAAGTGTCACAACGATTACCATAATTTTCAAACATTTTTATCACTCTCAACTCCCTCCCCAAAACATACTCATTGGTACTCCCCATTTCCCTCTCAATGCCTCCTTCCAACACCCTGCTTCAACCCTAAAAAACACTAATCTACTTTTTTTCTATATAACACACCTATTCTAGAGATTTCATATAAATGCAGTTATATAATATGTGAACAGCTTTTGTCACTTAGCGAAATATTTTTAAGGTTCATCCATGTTGTAACATGTATTAGTACTTCATTCTTTTCTACAACTGTACAATATTCCATTGAATGGATATACCACAATTTGATTAAAATTTTTTAGGTGACATTAGGGTTCTATTCATTTTTTTACTACTATGAATAATGTTGCCCTGAATATTTTAGTGTAAGCTTTTGTGTGGACATGTTTTCATTTCTTTTTCATATGACAAAATATAAAACTGCTGGGTCATGTGGTAATTCTATATTTAACCTTTAGAGAAAATGCCAAAATATTTTCCACTTTATATTCCCAACAGCTGTGCAGGAAGAGTCCAAATTTTCTATATCTTCACCAGTACTTATTATGACCTGTCCTTTTTCTCACAGCTTAATGTGTAAAATGGTGTGTTGAAATTATTATTTGCATTTCCCAAATAGCAAATTAAATGTGCTCCCAAGACCATGTGAACAGTCATTTTGCTAACTGAAACCTTCCTAGTTTGCTTAGTGTACTAATACATATGTAGTTGGCTATGTGACTTCCCAAGTATATAAATACAATCACTACAGCACTATCTTAGTGATGGTTTTATTCAATTCCCTCAAGCATAAAACAGCCCAGTTATTCTACCATAGAAAAAGAAATACCCCATTCCTATTTAACTAGGGATTACCAACCTTTCTTCACTACACACATACTTACTGTCCCTATCATTGTAGCAGGAAAAATTGCTATAGAAATTAGCAGAACCTTGAAAAGCAAGTTTGCAACAAATGTATGCTATATAATTGTAACTGAATACTCAGTACCACTTAAGAATTCCGTTACATATCTGGTAATCACATTTTACACTGACTATAGTAACAAATTCCATAGACATAAATAAAACAGTGTCCTATGGGCTTTAAAATTACAAAGATACAAATTCACCTGTTAGCTCAGTCCCTTTCTAGATGTGTTATGTCACTTTTCAAAGTGTTTTCTCACTTATGAAACAGATGTTGATAAATGCCTGATAACACTTCTAAAAAGACAAGAGAATGTAAAGCATCAGACAAGAACAAAGCACAAGTCCAACAAATATTAAGAAATTCCTTAAATCCTCAGCCCCACCCATGTGAGGCACTACAATAAGTAACCACTTAAATGCCTTCCATAAACGGTAAAGAAACAAGATATAGTCCTTGCTTTTATTAGACCTTACAGCAAAACAACAACATTTACAACTGTGTTAAGTTTTTTGAAGGAAGGATCTCAAACTAACAAGAAAGGCTTTGTCAGCAAGTCAGTAAGAATATCTCTTCAAAGAAGCGACATTTCAACAGAGATCTGAAAGATAACAAACAATCTAACCATTTTGTTTTCCTACCATCTCTGAGACCTTGGCCTATCCTCAACTATCATTTCTCTTTTTACTGCTCTCCATTATTGTTGGTGGGCTACTTTGACCTCTGCTTGGAGGCTGACATATGAACCTTAGACAGGCAAGAGATGGACATACCACTTCACTTACCTTACTATCATTTCTAACTCTTCATTTCATACTTGCCACCATTAAAAATATTTAAAAGAATGATCAGTCTTTCAAACTTATGGTTCCCATAGTAGAATATGCATTTATGTTCTATGAATATCAGTTCTGAATAAATTTTATTCATTAAATCCAGTGATTCTAGTGTACTAATTTTTAAAAGTCATGTTACTTGTGTCATTGATATCCTTGCTATTGTTCATATATGGTTTCCTTGTAGCATTATGCTAGTATACATGTATAGGATACATACATGCACTGAAACATCATAAATGAGAAGCAAGCTTTGAAATTTTATCTTATATAATACCAGAGATAAATGAAGCTATACTGAGTATACCAGCCTTTTTTTAACAAATGGATTACGAACCATTCTTTTAATGTTCATAACCTAATGTTTTTCTGCCCGTCGACTACAATAATTTTTTGAAGTATAAATCCCCTTTAAGTAAAAATATTTCTGTGGCAAACTAAAGGTAGCATCACTCCAACTAATTTACCTCTTCATCTCAAAATTACCGACTGCCTCTTAGTGTGCTAAAGAAAAAATTTTGATAGGTCAAAAAAAGTCATACATAATGTAATTACATAAATTTATAGTTTATCATTTCTCAAGGTTGTTTTTTATTTTTAAAATTTTATTTGTAAAATCTGAATCAAGAAAAATTTTAAATATGTGATATTGAGGGCTAAGAAAGAGAATGAATAACATGTTTAGTTAAACTTTTTAAATTATTAGACAGAGGAATGTAAAAAAGTGGAATGTTATTTGTGTGTCAGAGCATTCTTACTTTCTCTATGAACACTGTTTCTTTCCTATATATACCTAAAATTCCTTGAAATTCAAATTCAAATCCTACTCTGAAGAATCTCACTAAACTTGCACTGTCACATATGTTAAATATCATTAATTTCTGAATAAAGGTGAAATTGAAGCAAGCTATTATCTTCCTAATTTAAAGTCATAATCAAATTTCAAGAAATTTAACTATATATTCTTTTAAATATCATGAAACATTATGCATGAAAATTACAATGAAATTAGGCAGTCATACCAACCAAAAGCATTTCCAGATGGCAAAGAATTCACTGAAACAAGAATTACAGAAGTATATTCAAAGCAGTATTCTGTCTTTGATAATTTAGAGGCAGCCATGATAACCACTATTTGTACATGACAGTCATATGAAATAATAAACCTTGCCAGCTATAAACATTACCAAATTCTGACACTATTGATTTATTATGTCTAACAGTGACATCAAACCAAACAACTGACAGAAACAATGTTAGAGCTTTAAGAGCAGTTTGTCAACGATTAATACTGCCAAACAGGGTTTAGCTTTATGCTGGGACCGCTTGTCTAGCAGTTGTCAATCCGAGCAAAAATTACTACTGCCACACGTCTGCTAACACAGGCCCGAGGCGCCACTCCGTTAGCCCTCATTACCCCGATCACTGCAAATACAGATGCAAGGCCAGTCCCTATTTAATATGCATGTTAATTATGCAAATTATTAATTGGGCTGGTGCTTGAGGACTTGTGTTTATGCCCATATTAGAGTCAATAACTGTATCACACAGCATTTTAAGCCTGACCTGTGACAGAAATAAAGCTGCACAGAAAGCAACATTTCTCTTGTATTCTTTTAGTTCAGAACACTAGTTATTTTCATGTTGATTCAAAAAGAGGCCTCACTTGGGACAAAGAAACCATCCAATATGTCTTCTATTAGTACGTTTATTTGCTTATATTCTCACCTGATATTGTTCATAATTATTTGTAACATTCATTAAATTACAAAGTCTACTGTTTCTATAGCAAAAATGTTGAATGCACTATGCATTAAAATATATTTTATAGTTATTTTTTTCCAATAAGGCTATGGTTTGGTCCTATTTATATTACATGTCCATAAAAATTGTATGACATGATATTATGTTGTAAATATTTTTACTTTAAAAAAAACATATAGATTTAAACCTCCAAAGATAGCAAAGCTATACAGTTTTTCCAATTAAAATTTACAGCAGACGATGCTGTAAATTTTATACAGTTGTAATGCTTGCTGCAGTTGTACTGAAATGGGAACTATTGATCAGCATGATTTCCCAGGATACAGAAAGGGGGAATAAGGTATTGCACAAACAAACAAAATTTTCATTTGCAAAGCTTTCTATTAGACTTTACTGCCCTCATTTGGTTCTAGATACATCTATCTAAACAGTAGGGAAAAGTGACATTTCCCTCCACAGAATTACAATGAAAACAAAACAAACAAAAAACCTGCACACATAATTATGAGGTAACAACTGTGCCCTAGCAAAAACATAGTTTCATAAACTGACAAGGTAACATCTATAATTTGACAAAAAGATAGGTCTCTTTGGAAGATGATTTTTTTAAAGGAAACACTTTATCTTGAAAAAAAGGTAAATTAAGACAAATTGGAATAACACTAGCAAACCAACAGAAATCATTAACACTAATCATATTAAAAGTAGTTTATAAGAATGTTAAATTGTTCTATAAATTTTATAAATACAAATTATTAGATTAAAAAGTTTTAAGTTATTGGCAAAAGAAAACTGTTAAAACTATGTCGCTGCAAAAAAAATGTAATAAAAACATCATCAGCTCACTCTATGAAATCACCTATATTAAAATTGTGTCCTCTTGACTGATTCTCAATTAAAATTCTCAATTAAAACTGAAGTCCTGATTTCATCATGCCTGGTTATGTTTTAAGGTCTCGCTAGTGACATTTTAAACTCTTCCTAATCCATAAATAATATAGCATGAATCAACTATGAATAAACCACTGAGTCCTTGGTGGTTGATTATCTGAGTTGTTAGTGGTTAATTAACTAAGTGATTCAACCACTCAAAGACAGAATTCATGTCAAGAGCACTTCACGCAGATAAGCCAGGAAGATAAAACTAAACTGACTTAATTTGACTTAGTCACCCATGCTGATACAATCCAGCTCACCAATAATAAAAAATATCTACTATTCCCTGAGTACCAATTTTTTCTCAAGTTCTTTTCATAATACCCTGAGACAAGCATTATTCATATTGTTTATAATCAGAAGCCAAATCTCTAAAAAGTTCAGTGATTAGTCCAAAGTCATAAGTATAATAACAGCAAAAACAAAGTTGGAACCCACAGCAATGTGACATCAAAATACAACTATCTTTCAGTTGTCCTAAATGATAGTAATTTTAATGCTTGTAAATTTTAAGTATAAACTAACATGGCTGAAAATGAGGGAAGAAAATTTGTGTCAAAAAATCTGACACAAATGAACTATATAACACTTTTAATAGTGTGTATCAAATATATTCATTCACTAAACCCTAAATATCATAAAGGTATATTTAGTGTTCCAGGGGACGAGAAACATTAATTTTTACAACTGATGGCTTTTCACTAACACTTTTGAGAATACAATTTGAAAGGTAATTATTTGTGAAGCAAGTGTTATCCAATAACTGAAATTTTCAATATTAAAGATAAATTCATATAATTAAAACAGCAGGTATTATTTTGGTACAAAGGATGGTGTTCTCCAGGGATCGTTATTAGAAAGCATACTGAGTGTCTGGAGGTAGGAGAGTATGTGTATATAGCATTGTTTAAATACATATTTTTCATGTTAGTGCCATTTATTAATATTGAGCATTAGATAAAGTAAAATGTGGCTTATGTTTACAACTTTTTTATTTGGGCATTATTTTAATACTAATTTTTACACTGCAATAATTTCTAGAAATTAAAAACTGAGAGGTGAGACATTCATTCATAAGTATAAAAAAAGACTATAAAGAAAACAGACATGCATAAACTCAAGCTGATTTCAATTTTTTTTTTTTTTTTTTTTTTGGTACTGGGAATCGAACTCTCGACTGCGCGCTTGCAAGGCAGATGCTTATGCCATTCAGCTAAATCCCCAACCCCCTGATTTCAAATTTTAATGAGGATTAGTTAATCCTTTTACTCAGGTGTATACAATTTTTCAACTTCAATCTGACACTAAAATTCAATGTTGTTAAATTATACATTTGGATAATGTAAAGACAGCTTTTCCGTTTTTTTTTTTTTTTCCCCTCAACCATAAGTTTGACTTGTCAAAGAGGAAAATTGTGGCTAACACACTTAGGTATATTTCAGTGTATTCTAAATCAATATGGTTTTCTACAGGTGGCTAACATTCTTCTTTCTATAAAAATAGTACACTAGAAAATGTGTATACACTGATCTTGGGGCCTTGTCTTTTGGGCCACAAATCACAGAAAAAGAAACCACTGGAATAAAGGTATATACACAGGGAAACTGATTAGAAGTGTGGGCTACATTTTGAGACAAATCAGTGAAACCCTAATTTGGCAACATTTATAAAAGTTAATTAAAGTAATTCTAAATTCAAGTCAGGAGTACAATTTAAATGCCAAGGTGTGTAAAAAGATGGTTGAGGCATGGCCACTGGTGCCCTCTGAGAGGACCAACAAATCACAAACTACACAGGAATATACTGACTCCATAAGAAAGTCCTCCAACCTGAGAAAAAAATTGGACACAAAAGATAAGCATATCTAAAAACAATGTTGATAAAATATACTAAAAATAATCTCACTGCCTTGTACTAAGCTAAAGTATATACCACAGGCCTACTAGGTACTACAGGTTAATTAACAAAAGAAGCTTATTAATTACCATTTGCACATTCATAAGGCAGTGCAATCTAATCAGGAAGTCCCTCGCAAACACTATGTTTAAACACAGAAGAAATTTTTCAGAAAACATAGCGAGAAAAAGCTTTATTAAAAAAAAAAAATGCTATTCGAGCTGGGGATTTAGCCCAGTGGCTTAAGTGCCTGCCTGGCAAGCACAAGGTCGGGAGTTTGATCCCCAGTACCAAAAAAAAAAAGCTATTCATGAATTTAACATTTCCTAAAAATAACAGAATTTTCATTTTCAATTCTAACATGTTTCATAGCAGAATAAAATCAATGTGATAAACTGACTCAAAACAATATTAACTTTCAGTGCTCCTAAGACTGCATGTCCACCAATAGCTTATTGGAAAACTGAACCAAGCTCTCAATGTGCAATGGTACTAAAAAAGAGTATACATTCAGTGATTAAAAACTGGAATCATACTGCACACTACAGTGCTTATTCCAAATCTGGTCAATGGTTCTGAAAGCCAAATTGCCCATCTTTACTACTGATCAGTTAAAGTAGGGAATGTAATAGTTTAGATAACCTTCCACATTAACAGCTTGAATTAAAACAGGTAGTAAGTGGCAACATCCTATTATAAAATGGCAAGAAAAAATAGACAATAGATGAATAATGGGAAAAGATAACAAAGACCTAGCATTCTAGCATCTGGCACTAAATGAACTTTTTGTAAACTGAATGACAGTTTCCAAAACTGCTCCAAGCATCATTCCTTTGCCAAGGCAGTAAACAGCTTTTATCAGCAATAATGGTGGCATAATCCCAGCTAAAAAGGAAAGTAACATATGGCAGCAGCCCTCCAAATACCATCCCAACAAAGTAGGGGGCATTTTTATTACAGCGTCCACTTGCAGAAAATCTGTCAGACATATTTTCCTTTTTCTCTTCTTTTTATTTATTCGTTTTTTAAAAGGTTATCATCTCCAAATTGAATATCACATTTGAGTGTGTGAAATTAATGATTCTTTTTCTTAAATCCACTCACAGATATACACAGAGACTGTCACATATAATGGTGACGAATAAAATAAAATGGAGCTGCCTATTAAAAAAGTAGCAAAAATTTTACAAAACCTCTGAACTCAGAAAAAAAACTTTTAATTAAGGAATTTATATCAGGACTTACACTGACTTGCACATAGTGAGCACCCAAGAAATAACTGACTTCACAGAATAAAGAGTTCTTAAGAAATTTGGGGAGTAAAAAAGCACAAACTATTATTTAGTATATAGCTGATAAAGAACTACAGTAAACTGCAAAGAAACAATCTCCAAATGATCTTAAACTAATTTGGTATGTGGTAAAAATGTCAAAATTCATAACATATTGTACTGATCAAAACAAACACAGTAAAGCATTTTTTAGGCCAATATTCTCATCAATAAAATTGTAAAAGAGGATGATTCTATAAAATATCTTCTAATGACCTATGGGATGGACTAATGAATCATAAATCCCACCTCAGTTTCCAATGACAAACTTTCTATTTTCATTGAGAAGTCAATGCCTATGTTTTATCCAGACTCTTGATCTTTCTTTCTCTTTTTTTTTTTTTTTTTTTGGACAGGGTCTTGCTTTGCAGTTCAGGCTGGCCTTGGGCTCAGTTTGTAGACCAGGCAGGTCTTGAACTTGCAACGATTCTCTTGCCTGGGTTATCTTTCTTAATATCCCAGACATAATCTCATAATGACAAAGATGTAGTTTTGATTTAGATTTTTTAAATGTTACTATAAACAGATCTGGAAAATTAGTTTACTAATTAATACAGCAATTATTGCCCTACATTAACATCTTATTACACATGTAACCAAAGGCAAACCTTTGTTTATTTCAGGCAAATTTATTAGCTGATAGAAGAATCAATGAAAAAGTAAACAAGTGTTAATATTTTTGACATTTCTACCTGTATTTTTTTCAAGCTGAGAAATGTATCTAATAGCTCCACTCACTGATGTGCACTACAGTTTACCAGTGTCTATATTTCTGTTGTCAGTTTTACAGTATCTCCCTTCATTAAACCTATCAAGTTTTCCTTTTGATCATGCAACCAAGGCCAGAAGACAGATATCTTCCTGGAACAGAGCAGTCTGCCAAGTCTTTCACAAGACCAGCTTAACCTTCCTATTGATTTTTTCAACACTGCAACCATTCATTGTTTGTGACATTTGGCTGTCGGCTCTTTAACACCCTTCAACCAAATCAATTTCATATTTTTGTCAATGCTCTACAAGAGGATGAGTAAAAGTAGGAAGAGACTTAGTGTGATTTAAAATGTTGATTTTCTCAAACAGTTTTTATCTTTAGTTTTTATAATGCTTATAAACTCAATTCATGCTCTTATTTACACTTCTATTAAAAAGGAGGGAAAGAGATTCAGTAAGAACAATTGACCTTGTTCTTACTGAATCTTTTAAAAAATATCTAATTTTCTTAAATACAATTGATACTTTTACCACTCACATCCTACCATACCTATAGGTTAGTAGCTGAGAATAACAATTTTTCTGTCGGTTTAAACATTTAAATAGTATGTGTGAAACACTGTGAAAGGTAATATAAACAACATCATTATTACTATGTTTTCAAAATCCAAAGCTTGTCAAAAGGAGCACAATTTAGCATTTTGCTCAAATTTCAACCTGAACTTCCAGCGTACTTAGATACTAAATGCCACGGACTGCCTTCAAGCTGCCAATGCAAAAACTCCTTTTGACATCGATTAGAACATGCAACATTTCTAAGCCTCTATTTTTTTCATTCATGAAAACAGAGTTTTTGTTGATGAAATTTCTATATGCCTCCCATAAATACTATGAGAATTAAATGTGATATGTCAAAATTCTTAATATAAGTCGGGTGTGATGACAAACACCTGTGATGCCAGCACTCAAGGGGCTGAGGTAGAAAGACCACTGTGAATTTGAGGCCAATCTGAACTACACACTGGGTTCAACTCCAGCCTGAACTACAATACCAAGACCCTGTCTCAAAACAGCAAAAGCAAACAAAAATGGCACCACATGTGTGTAACAAACGTTTCTTTCCTTTCTTCTATGTATCATGCAACTCCACAGTTTACATTGAGAGAGAGAGAGAGAGAGAGAGAGAGTCAGCTAATGGATACTTTAGTTCAACCTTATATGCAGGATGTCGCTTATGGCTCTTGGAAACATCACAATGCACATGGTAGAAAGTTACATATGAGTATGTCCCATAAGAGCAAGTATTTGTTTCTTTTTTATTCATTGCTCTGTCTCTAGCATCTTGAACAAACAGTAAGCATTAAGTAAAATTTTAATAAATTATGATTTCAAAGAACTGTTCATTTCTTATAATAAATTTTAACTCAATAGCAACACGAGGGCAATGTAGTAGAATACTGTTTTTCTTCCACCTCTTCCATTCTGACCACTACCAATAAGAAGAGGTCCAGGAGACTAAGGGGGAGGAGAAGAGAAAGGGACTAAAGAGATTTAGGATGTGTCATATACACATAACAAATATCCACAATAAAAGTAAACCTTGTATGTCAATAATAATGGGGAAAAGAAATTTAGAGATGGAAGGAGGGAGACGGGTGGGGAATAGAAGAAGACTAAAAAAGAATCAAGATGTTCTACTCTCTAAGATGAACGTAAACTCCATGCATCGTACTACAAACATACTAATAAAATACAATTTATAAAAAAAGATATTATCTTTATAACAACAATCCAACAGTAACGTTTAGTTAACTGTTATGTCATTTAGTAACCAAATGACATAAAAATAACATACTGTTAAATATTGACAGAAACAATTAGCATAAGACACAACTATTGTCTTTAAAGAAATCAAGACTAACATGCATAAAACTACACATCAAGGTACTAAAATGTTTTCTACCCCTGAAGAAATAAAAGCTGATTTATAACAACAGTGTGTGTGTGTGTGTGTGTGTGTGTGTGTGTGTGTGTGTGTGTAGAAAACTGTTGGAACCGAGACTGTGCCATCGGGTCATTTTAGGTGTGCAATCTATAGAGCAACACATGTTGTGCGTAACATAAAGTGGGATAGCTGAATTGCTCTACATGGTAGCCAAACTAGACTGCAACCTAGAGATTATTAACTCTCTAAGGCAGTAGAGGAAATATTTCATCCAAATTAAGTTACATAGGGTAAAAGAATATCAATGAATTGGACATTAGCAGTCAACACTTGATCAATTCAATATATCTACCGATGTCGCTCTGTGCCAGATAATAAGATATTAAGAAACACGATTATCACAAAAAACTATTAGGGAAGATAGCACTTGATTTAGATTGCAGTGATCTATCTGTGCCTCTGCAATTACAACCATTCTACAGGTTAAATTCATGGGTTGAAAGATGTCACATGATAGACTACTAGAGTAGATTTAGTCCCTAGATCGTATTTTGTTCATTTCAAGAAATGAGGGGGGAGAAGTTACTATGAAACATAGATATTTTGTGCAAAAGTTAAAAATATAAAAAAAAAATAAAAGAAAATATAAAAAATCCAAATTTCTTTATTAGAAGGTAACCATTATAAATACAGTATTTGGTCTTTATTCTTTTCAAATTTTTTTCCTAAATAAAAGTACTTTAGAAACAAGTTATATTATATAGAGGTACAAATTCTCTGATGAATGTGATCATTATGTATATCTAAACTGTACCAATAAAATCTCACTGGAGAAAACAAAGAACTTTAGAGTATGATCTGAGTATGTTACACTATTATTTTATAAACTGTTTTATAAATTTAATATACTGAACATTTTTCATATTATTGAGTATTCTAATGCACAAGCTGTAACTAAATGGAGTTCTATCATATGGTTATGGCATAGTTAAACTAAATCATCCAATGTTGAATATTTCAAATGTTTGTAATTTTGTACTATCTGGAATAGTGGTGCAAATTATAACACTAAATAACTAAATAATACAGAGAAGTTTATGCCAAGAAACAGGTTACTCCAAATAAAAGATGAAAGAGAAAAAATAGAATATTTCTATTTTGCAACTCCATGTGTATTAACAGATATAGGCAATAACCAAAAACAAGGTACACATGATGTGCCTTTTGATATAAAATGTAACACATAGCTTCATATAAACTCTTCTATAGAGAAAAAAAAAAAGCCTGATTTTGACTAACCCTATAAGTTCAACCCACATTTTGCAAGAAATACAAAGAACACAAGATATGTTCATACTATGTGATGTGACCAGCAAATTTTAGACTGTAAAGTTACAGGACCAACACCACTAGTTCTTCACCAAAAGAAAAAAATGGAAAATAAGCTTTAAAATACTCAAACA
>PVLA01006826.1:100000-116078 GCA_004027455.1 Hydrochoerus hydrochaeris
CCTAGAACTGAGTAAAGTTGTCAACTGAACTGATGTTTAGTTTCAGTAAGATGCCCTGAAAGAGAAGAGCCAGTACAAGGAAACTCACTGAAGCAACTTTTTGCTTTATGAATGGCTTTTATTTCTAACCCCATCTTAAAGAGGTCGTTACTTCATTATTTAAAGATAGAAGATAAATTGACAATCAAAACAGAAAGATATAAATGAAAGTCTTCAAAATTAGACACTAAAACACAATATAAGAAAATGTATGTCGTCTAAACTATTTATGTCCCATATGATAATCTCATATTTCAGACTGGTTATCATCTTTTACTCAAATTTTTCATAGATTTTTGTTGACAGTGCAACAAAAACATCACTGAAAAGCAAAATTCCTGAGTTTAAACTATTTCTACTCTTCCTGTCTAAAGGGTTCAACATTAAACCAATACTACAGTTTACTCAACATGTTACTGAAATTAACTCCAGTACACTGAGAACAGTTAAGAGATCAACTTAATCTCCCTTGATTCTTTAACCAGGACAATCAATTCTGCCTACAATAAGTAAGCACTATTCACTCAATAGCATTCTGAACAAAAACTAGGTGTGAATATGAAAGGTACTGTAAGCTTAAGACCAAAACAAGTCATACAACAGTAGAGCTAGACTCTAGAGATTTCTCCTCTTGTCTTCCCTGTCACTGAACAAACTGAGGTAAGACAACACTCTAGGGATGAAACAGCAAAGAGGAAGAAAAGTAGAGTGGTTATAAATGTCCTGTTGCAACAGTTACGTACATAAAAAATCCAGTCAAGCATTTCTCTAGTGCCTGACATATCACAAGATCAAGGCAAAAAAGCATAGTATCTAGGAGGTGCTAGATCAACACAAACAGAAGAATCATCTACTACCCCTCTACCATCACAAAACCAAGCATTACCAAGTCTCATTTTAAAAACATTGCCACAGAATATGAGTTTACAACAAGAATAATAATTTAACTATCAATACTCATATTGATACTGATACTCAATATCAATATTCAGACAGTTTAGGATGTAAAGCTATGAGTTTATAATTTAAGATAAAACAGTAACAAATCTAAGATCTACTACTTAATAACGCAGTGATCTGGGACAATTTATTAAGCCTCTCTAAACTTCAGTTTCTTCATTTGAAAAACAGGAATAATCAATCAAACCATAGTTAATGAACATGAAGGGTTATCAGTCCCTAATATATAGTAAGCCCTAATAAATGTTAGTAAATAATAATCTAACAATTTTTAAACAATAATACAATTAGATACTACAAAATGAGCTACTTTGGACAACAGAAATCAAAAGATTGAGACTTTCTAGAAACATAAATGAACAACTTAAGTAAATGATTCCACAAATGAAATATTTCCTAAATTCAAACCTTTACTTCCTACTCCCTTTACAATGTCCCTTTCATGTCAAGCCAATGAGAATGAGGTAAAAAAGAAAGGGGAAGAACAAAGAAATAACTCTGTGATAGAAATATTTCCATTTCCTTGTCCTTTACCTATAACCTTCTAAGAAGCCATAAAGTGTACTTTTTAAAAAAAGTGGTATTGAAAAATAGAGAATACTAGTATTATACCAAAAAGATTAAGGGGCTAAGAAAGAAAAAACAGCCAGTTCTTTAAAGAAGAGGAAGCAAAGTACAGTAAGAGGGTTAGCCATCATGAAGAGATTTTGGAATGTGTATTAGGTGCCATTAATAAACTCTTAGATGCAAATATAAATAATGATATAAAAAAGCCAACCAGAAAAGGACAGAAAAAAGATGCTACTTATTACTACACATTGCTAACTTTTAAAAAATCAACACAGAGAGGGTAGCATTATTTGCATTTGACTGGAAGAACACTAGTAAGTAAATTCATTGTAAATGGTATCTAAAGCAAAATGGACTTATTTCCAATGCTCAGTGGATAGGGGGCAAGGCACAAACAAATATCCTGGAAAAATTCCTTTTATTCCAAAACTATTTCCCTCTGCAAGAAAAATTAGTGAAAGCTATACACCAACCGAGTATTAGACAAGTCACAATTCTTTATCTTCCCTATTTTCTTTACTGTTTAAAATAAAAAGCCAAAGACAGGTCAGCAACACAAACGCATCTGAACAGCACACCCTGGTCAAAGTGCTCCCTACATCCCAGAGATGATCACCACAAGACTGACAAATGATACAATACTGTTCTAGTCTCTTAAAGCTTTTGCCTTATACCAAGAATTTTATTCCAGCAAAATATTTCAAAATAGACCATAAATGTATTAGATATCGGGGGTTCTTTAGCTCAATTTCATAGACAGGAAAGTTAGTAAAAAAAGGCAATAATGTAATGCCTAAGAAACATATGACAATGTTTCCCATTCTCTTTCCTTTCTTCAATCTTTGATTTCTTATTGTCCATACACTCTATATACATGGATGCTATATAGTCATCTAAAAAAAAATTTTTTTTTTTTTTGAGACAGGGTTTCACTATGCACTTCAAGCTGGCCTCAAAATTCACAGCAATCCTCCTTTCTCATGCTCCTGAGTGCTGGGATTACAGGTGTGTACCACCATGCCCAGCTTAGTCAGTTAAAACTAAATGTTCAAAACGCCTCCACCTCTCACATCAGAGTCAGTAGAACCAGTATGCTCTTTGATTTCTGAGCTTTTAACCTCCTCATAAATCTTTTACTTTTGTCTTGCCTCCTATTCATATTAAACCTTGCTAACTTTTACTGTGAAGAAATTACATCACTTATTCTACCAAAACTAGAGTTTATAACTTAGCTATTTGGTAACCAATACTTTCCTGTATCTTCGACCCTTCCAATTATCCTTCACTTCCTACAATCTGGTTTTCCAAAAATTATTCGTTTCGTTCTTTGGTAAAAACAGATACAGAATATCAATAAATCTGTATTTGTTGAGTATCACATCTTAAGAATGCCTAGTGTATTTTCTTATTAACATTCAATCGCCCTGAAGTTATAAGTGAGAGAGAAGGGCAAAAACTGGAAATATTTATACAAGATTATTTATCTATTCTCTGAATTTCTTTGTAATTGAATTGTCATTAAAAGGATGTTAATTTACTCTATCTATATACTTGACAGAACTGAATCTGAATGTAGTTTCTTTACTTACCTTGTTACCTCTAAATTCCTCAAACCTACAATTCATGAGCCTCAATGAATTCTCACCTCAAAATTATCATTAACAGTAGTAACATATCAAGCATCTCCTGTGTGCAAGACACCAAGATGTATTCTTTTGCACATGCTTGCATTTAATTCTGAGTTCATTAAGTAAACATTATAATTATCTCCAGTGAGATCTAGAAAGTTTATCAAGTTACTAAGTTACTTGCTCAAGGCAAACTAGCTAGGAAGTAATGTTAACAGGGAGACCAATCTGGGTCTGTATGATACCTCGCTCAAAGTCCCAACAATTCCTCTGTAATGAGTGCTAAATTCCACCAATAATCCCCATCTTAACTTGCCACTTTCACTTTTCCTACACCTTGGCAAAAATTTGTGTCAATTCCCTGGAAACTCTAACATCTAATACCTCAAAAAAAATCCACTTCCTTTCTGCCTTTAAAATTTCATTTTATTCTTTTTATCTTATATAGAATTCTACTTTACTCTTTTCATCTTAGAAAACCTTCCTAGATAAGTACATACTGCTAGTCCAGACCTAAAGAGTATCAATCATCATTTTTGACCATCGTTCTCTCCAAATGTGCTATACTTTCATATAGTTCATTTTATATGTGTGTATTTTAAATGTGTAAATTTTAAATGTGTGTTAGTTTTAAATGTGTGTACCACTTGACATTAGCAGACCGGACTGAGGATGTGGCTCAGTGGTAGAGTTCTTGCCTTGCATGCATAAGGCCTTGGGTTCGATCCCCAGCACCACAAAAAAGAAGAAAAGAAAAAAAAAAAAAGACATTAGCAGAAGCTAATTTAATCTCATTAAAAACAAAGAACAGAAAGTTGCAACACTAACAATCAGTTAACAATCCATGTATACATAACTTGGTCAAATCCTATGAATGTGATTTGGCAGGAGAATTTTCACATTGCTGCAAAGTACACCCTCCTGGTTTTTTCCATTTATAGCATAAACTTTGATTAACAAAACATACCAAGAGTTCCTGCTGATTATCAAGAAACTGCAATCTGAGCAGTCTGTAGTTTAGTATATACAGCAATTACTCATATTGCTTGCAATAGTTTCCTTTAAAAATGTGAAAGTAAAAACCTACTGTCCAAAATGGTCTTAAGGCAATAAAGAAAAAAGAGGAAAAAAGAATAGCACTCTTATTCCTTACAGTACTAAATACATGGCACTGGCTCTGCTACATATTAGAGTGTTTCCATCTTACTGTTTCAATAGGGCAGTGCTCACCTTTGGTTGCCATCTTTAGCAAAACAGAAAGATGAAGAAGATTCTTGAAATATTAAATATTGGGAAAACAAGCTGTATAACAGTTCAAAATGCCCTTTATTAACCTCTGTTATGACCACCTAAATTCCTTTTATACTGTATTTTCATTTTAACATTTTTAATATATGGTCACTTAATTCAATATACAAAAAGTACAACTCTTTCCTATTCCTAACTTTAAATGCTTTGTTCTTTTCCAGAAGCAAATAGCTTCACATGTTTTTTCTGCATCCTTGCAAATATTATGCATTTATTCACACAAACATGCACACATAAAAATATATACTTCTATTTTTCTTGTTTCCTATAATATATATACATACAACATTATGTACCTTAAGTTTCTTATTCAATGTATCTTAGAAACTGCTTCTATATTAATGCATATAGAGCTTCCTTATTCTCTTTAATTGGCTGTATAATATCATATGAAATAAAAATAACATAATTTAAGCAGCCCCTATCAAATATTTAAATTGTTGCCATTTATATTCTTCTAACCAATACTGCAAGAATCTTTGAACACATCTAACATTTCTCACATGCAAATGAATATGAAGGCTAATTTCAAGAACTACAATAACCAATTACAAGTGTTTAAAATCTGTATAGTTATTGCCAAACTTCCTTCAAAGAAAGGCAGTACCAATTTACATTCCCATCAGTAATAAGAGTTCAGTCGGTACCCTGCTCCATCACATTGTTATATTTGTTTATCTTTGCCAATCTGATAAATTTAAAAAGTGGCAGCTTGTACAATTTGCTTTCGTTTTGATTCTTGAAAGTTAACAGGGTGAGTGGTTAAGATTGTAAGCCTTGGGTCACCTCCTGGCTCTACCATTCACATGGGCTGTGCAGGACCAGGCAGGTTGCTTAACCTGTCTGTCTCCACTTCCCCCTGAGTCAAAAGAGGATAACAGCACAATTTCAAACATGCTTGTCAGAATTACAGGAGTTAACAGAAATAAGGTATCTAGAATTATGCCTGCCACCTAAGCAACAGATTATAGTTATTTTAATTTAAGTTGAACTTTTCCATATGTTTGCCTTCTTTCATTTAGCCTCTTCTGTAATCTTTTCATAACTTTTATTACCTTAGAACCCAGAATATAAGAACCGCTATACATAATTAAGAAAAACAACAGACCGTAGAAAAACAGGTTAAAATGTAAATATTTCACAAAAAAGTTAAAAACAATTGATTCATTACAGAATCTTACCCATGATCACACCACTGTATCACCTTAAAAAGGTCTTGAAAAGTTGCACTTTAGATGAGGTTTTGATTCTCCTCTTCCCCCTCCAGTTGTTTCTCAGCCTCCACTCATGTTTCTTCTTCTCTCATAGAAACCTTTCCACACTACTTTCTAAAGTCTTCCACTCACCCATGTAAATATTTCACAACATTAAATAGAAATAGATAATTCTATTTATTCTCTGTGCTGAATCATACCATCTTTGAGTGCAGAATACTGGTTGACCAGGTTCACTGCTATATTCCTGGTACCTGTAAGAATTCTGGCTCACAGAAAACAGGCAGTATTTATCCATCTGAAAATACTGTTAAAAGTTAAACTGAAATGCCTGCTTCAGCAGCACATACACTAAAAGTTAAACTGGAGCTGGAACCCTCACACAGTACAGAGAGAAATACACAACAGTATAGTTACTTCAGAAAAAGAGTTGTAGGGTCTCACAGGTCAGAAAGAAGTATCATGTGATCCAGCAATTCTATTTGGAGGTACTGTTACAGAATATTCCTAATAGCATTATTCAAAATAGTCCAAAAAATATAAATAACCAAATATCCATCAACTCATGAATAAATAAAATACTAAACAAAGGAAAACTACTCTGCAATAAAAATAGTGTTGAAACATGCTACAACATGGAAAAATTTTAAAAATAGCATGCTAAGTAAAAGAAGTCAATAACAAAGATCCATATTGTACCTATAGAGACAGAAAATAAATTAGTGGTTGCCTAGGATTGAAGATGTGGGGTGGAGGCTGGTGAGAAGAAAAGGGAAATGACTGCTATTGAGTACGGGATTGAGAGGGGTGATGAAAATGTTATAAAGTGGATTGTTGTACAATTTTGTGAACATGTTAAAAATCTGAATTATCCATTTTAAGAGGGTGAAATGAATAGTATGTCAATTATATTTCAATAAAGGACCTGCTAGGATCTGCCCCAATTCAAAAAACCCTTTCATTTCAGAGACTCCCTTGCTCTCAAGGGTTTTAGTTTTAACACTGCTAATCCTCTAACTCAGTAATTAGTAAATCCAAAAACTAAACAACTAAGAATTAACAAAAGTGCATAGTAAATTCAATAGTTATGCTTTACACTTTTTGGCTAGTTGTGATGATGCATGTCTGTGATCCCAGCACTTAGGAGGTTGAGACCGGAGGATCAAGTATTTTGAGGTCAGCCTGGGCTACTTAATGAGTTCAAGGCCACCATGAACTACATAATGAGTAGTTCAAAACACACACACACAAAGTTAAATTCAGCAAACCATAAGCTGAATTTTTATGTTTGACACCCCAAAGAATAGAGACATTTTGCTGGAATTAACACATGAAAATGGGGGGAAAGGATGGTAAAAGAAGGAGAAAGAAAACATCTTTTTTTGAACTACTAAAATCATTCCATTGCCTTAAACGATTACCAGTTCATAAATAATCTATTTCATTTTCCTTTTAGTCTCCAAAAGCAGTGGCCAATCTAAACTCATAAAACATTCATTCTCTTTTGACCAAAACTCTCCTTACAAATTTTATCTCTAGCAAATGTTGGACTAGATGTGCATAAACCTTTATTCTAGACACAACATTACATCTTGAGAAAATACTAAAGATAAGAAGAAGGCACAGAGAAAAAGCAAACTTGTACTTGTGAGGAACAATGCTGGTAAGTGCCCAGTAGAACTACATTTTAACTATGCAACCCCATTCTGTATTTTTCTAGTAATCTGGAATTCATATATATATATATATATATATATATATATATATATATATATATTTAATAGCACATGTCTTAACTCTTTCATTTTTAACCTTTATTCATCTTCATCATCATCCTCTACCTTTTAACCTACTGTTTTAGAAAGTAAGACATTTTAAAGTTATGCTATAATCAATATAGACTGTTTGTTTCTTTCCCCCCACCCCAGTACTAGAAAATGAAATGCAGAGATGCTGTACCACTGAGTTACATCCCTAGCCCTTTTTTTACTTTTGAGACTGGATCTCTCTAAAAGTTACCTAAGCAGAACTCAAACTTTCAATCTTCCTGCTTCAACCTAAATCCTGGGTTACAGGTATGTAACACTGTGCTTGGTTTACAAACAATTTCCAACCATAAATATGAGTTTAGAAAAGGTAGATTTGTGCTTTACACGCTCAATTCAAAACTTCCTAAAATGCTCTACAAGTAGAAAAAAACTGTCACAAAAAGTTCCTATACAGTAAGCAATGTAAACAGGAAAGGAAAGGCACAGGACTTCAAATCAGATACACCTCTAGTTAAATCCAGCTCTATCACTTGTTGACCATATAATCTTATGCAAGTTAATGAACTTTGCTAATCCTGGTAAATTGTGTTCTGCCAGAAAGTAAGAAGCTATAACAAACAAACAAAAAAAAAATAGAAGCTATAAAAGCTAATAATGGAGTCTTGTCAAAAAGACACAGAAGCCAGCTTGAAGAGGTTCCCACTAGGCAAACGTGGGATAATTTCAATATCAAAAAGTATAATGCCTCCATCTAATTAAAACACAAGCGTACAACAAATTCAAGACTTCGTAAAAACTACTTTTAAAAAGAAGAGAAATGTATCATAAATTACGCACCACTGGAGGATATCAAGGTACTACTACACCTCATTACTCTGGAAATTGATAGTTAAACGAAAAGAATTAACATGTCATACAACCACTCTAATATGAATTGTATTTCAGAGTAAGCAAATAGCTCTAGTGAATGGAATAAAGCTCTTTTAAAGAGTACTGGCTAATAAATTCAGAAAAAATATAATTAGAAATTATTATTTTCAACTCCTAAGAAATTTAGTAATTCAAGTACTAGTGATCCATGAATGGAAAAACTGTTAGATGAGACAACAACAAAGAGGGACTCTACAAGTAGCCTGGCTGGCACTATACAAATCCACTGATCAGTTTTAGAACTGCACAAAGACAACCTAGCATTACTGATGATTTGATGCAATGTAAATCCAATAGAGCTTTTTGATCTAACTTCAAGTCTAGAAGAAATTCAGGGAGTAGAGGCATAAATTAAATACTGCCAGGAGGAAAATAACCAGTAATATCCAGAATGTGAAGCATTCTATAGGATAACCATTCTGTTTTCTTCAACAGGACAGTGGTATGTAGAAAAGGAGCTATGAGACAGGGATAGAAGTGAATCTGTTTTTGTATGAGACACTTAGGGATCCTAACAGTTGGACTCCATGATGTGTGCCTGTAATCCCATCTACATGGTAGGAGGAAGCAGGAGAATCTCAAATTATAAGCCATCTGAGGCAGCCTAATGAGACCCTATCTCAAAAAATAGAGTCCTAACAACAAAATAGAGGAAGTGGACATTGTTGCAGTTTGATTTAAATAATACCACTGTAACAATTTGTATAGATCTATATTTTCTCAAAAGAATCTGAGAATCGAGTAGATATTAAACATATGACTTTTTTTAAAAAGTCTTGTTAATTGAAGAACTTAATTTTGAGAGATGTGGTAGTGAAATTGGTTTAAGAAAGGAAATGGGTTTGTTAATGCAATCTTAAGCATTACAGGATAAAACCACACAGTGTGTAGAATTCACTGTAGGGCTGGGGATTTAGCTCAGTGGCGTAAGTGTCTTGTCTGGCAAGTGCAAGGTCGTGAGTTCAATCTGAAGGAAGGAAGGGAGAGAGAGGGAGGGAGGGAGGGAAGGAGAGAGAGAGAAAGAGAGAGAGAAAGAGAGAGAGAGAAAGAGAAAGAAAGAAAGAAAGAAAGAAAGAAAGAAAGAAAGAAAGAAAGAAAGAAATTCACTGTAAAGTAGCAGGAAAGGGCTGGATATTTAGCTCAGTGGCATAACCGCCTGCCTAGCAAACACAAAGTCATAAGTTCAACCCCCAGTACCAAAATATAAAAAATAAAAATAAAGTAGCAGGAAAAAAATGAAGAAATGCAAATCAAGTATAACTTTCATGTACATTTATAAATTTCTATGAGTAGAAATTAAAACATATAAACCAATGAACAAAAAGCAAATTAACAAAATTTTGAACTGTAAAATCAAACTACTAGGGTTTAAAGCCTAGTTCTATCATTTATAAATTGCGTGAATTTGATAGTCATTTTTCTTTAAGCAGTGTTTATTCATTGGGGAAAATAGTATCTTCATTCACTAAGTTTAAATGAGATGATACATTTAAAGCAGAGAGAATGTGTCTAGAACATAAAGAAGTCAGTAAATGTCAGCACTGTCATCATTACTGCTAATGTTGTCATTATTATCACTTGTTTCAATGGAGGTCTTAGTCAAGCCTTCTGCATAGCTCTTTAGGTAAAAGGGTCATGTTTCTATTTTTTATTAAAACTCTTACTTTATTTCCAAGAGTACTCAAATACAAAATTGCAAAATACCTACAAAAAACTTTTTTCTTTTCTATGATTTGGCTTTTAACAATTAATAAGCTTGAACATACTATCACCAGTATAACAGCAAAAGTCCTATGCTTGAAATTTTATGCAGTTCAATTAAATCTAACTTATACAAATGTTATCAATTTTATCTGTAATTCTTCATATGTGGTTTTAAATTTAGATACTTTAAAAATCATAGCTATGGCAAATCTAATAAATACAATCTACAATCCACAAAAACTAGAAATATTTTTCTAGTTTCCAAACAAAATCAGTTGGAATGTTCATGTTATATGTTTTATGCGACACAAAATATCCCTTTTGTAAATAAAAAGTATACAGAAGTCTACAGAGCTGAGGCAACTGATAAATTTTTCCTTTCACTTTTAATCAGGCTTCCTGTTGTAAGAGCTCAGCAGACAGTGACGCGAGACACTGCCTCCCAACTTCGGTTCACCTTTGCAGTTCCACAAGGGACACCATGTCAAGATTGTTCAGCTTTTTTGATGAGTGCTGCGTGGGTAACTAATGTGTAAATGCAAATACGTATAGAAAGCATTTTTGACAGTGATGTATTGCAACTGGTTCCAGATGTCGTAAGGGATGCTTGGCCAGGCATCTGGGGCTCCACTGCCACAGAGCAACACCAGGACCAAACCAGACTTTTAGACTATGACCCTGAAATTAGTCTTCTTAAAACTGCTTCTTAAAAACTTTGCTTCTCTTATTTCAGGAAAACACTAAAATATTTCTAGCTCATTGCTGCTTTAGTTTAAAGGATTTTGAAATATTAAATACAGTAGTCTGGCTTTCAAAGGAAAAATTCAAAGCAAACTGCTAGAATATTAAAAAGTAATATTCTAATTAATTTTCATCTTTTATAAATGAATTGTAACTAAATTGCACCAAAACTTAAACATGTACAAAGGTTTACACAGGCCCTGATTTGTGAAGCGCATGTTGAGATTACTGATCTAATACTAGGATTCCTAAAACAGAGTATTATCATTAATACAGGTCATATAACATAAAACTTTTAAGTCAAATCGTCAAGTTTATTTGCATTCCTTTTGCTGTCTGTATGCTTCAGAAATGTGTTTTAGAAAGTGTACTGCCATTCGCACTGACTTTAGAACTAAAGAATGATTTTTATGATGACATATTTCCAGAATAAAGTCTGGGCCAACAAGCATGTAAATAAAAGAAACTTTTGGTCCACTGGCTAATGAAATGCAAAAAGAGGTATATAAAACTTCCAAAATGAAAATACATTATTATATCTTGTAATGGATAGTTTTTAATCTTTAAAATTGATAAAGTTGCATTTCATACATGAAAAATATTGTAGCACAACTTCAACATAAGCATTTGGTCTCATAGGAATTTTTTCAAACAACCTGTCTGTCTCCCTCTTCTTTCAGTACCAAACTCCCAGCTCCAATCAAAAAAGCTCTTAGGGGATCACCTACAGCTACATTCTTGCCATGTAGTTTTGAAATAAGGCATTTTCTTATTGATCAAGGGAACTACAGAAAGCATGCATTCTGTTTATTTTAGAACAAAGAAGGTGACTTACATTCTGACTTTAGTTTCAAATCAAAGGTTGGGAAATATTTTTAATAGGAATAAAAAGACAAACAAATCTGTCAGAATGTTTAGAACTCTGTGTTTCTTTTGATTTCCTAATAAATTAAACATTCCAAATGCATTAGAAAACTTTTAATCTGTGCAAGAACCTTGCAGTCAATAACTTCCTATTATAAATAAATTGTTTAACTGTAGTCCAAAAGTCACTGTACTTGGTTCAGAATGACTTGATATGTCGAAGATCAAAAATAGTTTTAAAAACTGACTAATCTTATTTTCTCAGTGAAACATCAAATTTATTTCTAACCTTGTGTTTAAATGACCAACCAGTAAAACTTTATGATAGGTTTAGAATAAAGAATGGTAGAAGATTGCAGAAGAACTGTGAAATATTTATTCTCTTTGTTTTTGTTTTGTTTTTTAATTTTTTTGGAGGTACTTTGAACTCAGGGCCTCTGAGCTCTATCCCCAGCCCTGCTTTTCTTTTTAAAGGGCACTGTTGTAACAAATCTTCACTGTGACCAAGTTCTACCTAAATATTATAGTTTTGATTCTGGTTTTAGTTTTTTGGTTTGATTTTTGGTTTTATTTTTTGTAGTAATAGGGCCTTCACTGTGTTACCTCCCTAATACTTTTTTTTTAATTTCTTATTTTATGTTCAATAAAGGTAAATATTGCTTACATAATATTTCAATATAAGCCATTAATTATCCAGAAATTTGGAAAATTTATCTAGATAATACAATTATATGTACATCTCAGATATGAAAGCTCAAAAACAAAACTATTGGCCTAATATGGTTGCACATGCCTGTAATACTAGCTCTTGAGAGCCTGAAGCAGGACTATCACAAATTCAAGACCAGCCTGAGCTACACAGTGATAGCCCGTCTTAAAAAACCAAAACAACAAAATTATTGTCCAGTGAAAACATGATTTAAATGCATTTAACTAGATAACTTTTACATTTATCTTGCCTGTTTACTGTTAACTCAAAAAAAAAAAAACTGAATAGCAAACTAATACTTCCAAAAATGGCAACTACAAAATACTATATTCAGCAAACATCCAAATTTAAAAACTATGATACTTATATCTAGTATATAAGGATACAGGAAATGAAGTTGAATTTAGTGTAAGGATATAGAAAACTAGATGACTTAAGTTTTTGACTCTTGAGAATTAAGTACACACAAGATTCTATGTCAAACATCTTACTGCTAATAGTGATATAAATTGGTACAAAAACGAAAGCAATTTGGCAGCAAAACATATGGAAATATGAATACTATACTATACTTATACTTTCAGGAAATTCTTGCCCATGGACAAGAAAATGGGAAGAAGCATATTTACAATAGCAAAATTTCTGAAACAATCTATTCATCTTCAGTAGTGATATGAATGTGAAGTCCAGTTACACAGAATACTTTTAAATGGTTTTAAAATGAAATTAATTCACAGGTATCAAAATGAATATACTTGGAAAACAATGAGAGTGAAAACATAGTGTATATAAAGACACAGTATATATGTGTATAATTTTTATGTCAGTGCTAAAAATCTACATATTACTTCCAAACACATATGCGTAGTATAAAGTTTTTTGAAAACTAAGAATGTACAGCACACATAAGGCATAAATTTTATAAAGACAAGAAAGTGAGTGCCCTGAAGAGAGACTCTTTAGTATCAGGGTATTTCCTAAAATAAATATTTAAAGCAGGTATGGCAAAATGTTAATACTAAATTTGGCCATATGTTTACAATATTTCATAATCGAAAATTAAATCCAAGAATTCATATATGACCTTTTACTTCAGAACTGCCACCAATACTTCATTCAAATGTACTTATCCATACACTATAACTTAGTTAAGTTAGAAATTATGCCCATAATTGAAGGACAGAACAATCTATTGCCAATAAGGTCTTTGCATAGTAAGTTTAACAGACAAAATACATAGAACTGATGTTAGTTCTGGAGCATTCATAAGGTATCAGCAGAAAAAAAAAATTTAGGATCCTAATCACTGATCCTATATTATTCCAGACAAGTTAGAGTCACCAAGCACTTTAAATAAGTTATGGATTTCAGGTGAGAAAACATTTTTTTAAAATAAAGAATTCTAGCCGGGAATAGTGGCACATGCCTGTAATCCTAGCAGTTGGGAGGCTGAGGCAGGAGGACTGTTTTGAATACAAGACCAGTCTGGGTCTTGAACTCAAAGTGAGCTCAAGGCCAGCCTAAACTGCATAATGAGACCCTGTCTCAAAAAGACCAAAAAAAAAAAAAAAAAAAACCTATATAAGAAGAATTTAACTATCAAACAAATTGAAGCAAGTAAAAAATATTCCCAGGAAAAAACCTGGTAAAACTGTGGTAAATAAAATAATTTATCAGCTTAGAATCTCTATATATTAATATTCAATTCTGGCAGCTTTATCATGAAATTAAATGTCCTATCTTAACTTTTTGAACTAGTGAACTATTAATTCCATTGCTTTTCTCATTCAAAGACATCACGCTAAAATTTAACTGGTTGAAAATTATCACCCACAGCTAACATTTAGAATGTGTCACCCAACACAAAATTAAATACACTTCTAGGATATTGTAAGAAAACCCCCAACTTAGATTCTTAAACTAATGGAAACAACTAAATTAAGCCTGGTGACATCATAACCATGGACTGATCCTCTAAATGCCAAAACTGAGAGTGAAAAAGGAAAAGAAAAATGGACACTTGCTAGCAGTACGGCCTAGCAAAAGTGCTCAATTAGTTTACAAGTAAAAGGAAAATGCTATGTAAAGTGTTGGATAGGAGCTGAGAGAGCTGAGGGAGAGGGATGAGCTCAGAGATACTTGAGTCTGCAAGGTTAAAATGTTTTCATAGTATTATTAATACACTGAGTTGCATTTTACTCTAACTTGCTCATACAATGAAGTATATAGGAAGCAATATCAAGTATGCTATCACAAAAGAATAAATGCAGAAGCAGATACAAACAACCAGCTGTTGAAGCCAGACATTAAGGAGATTTGCAAAATATGTAAAAATAAAATTAATCTTTTAACTAATTTTTTTATTTTGGGAAATATTTTTCATGTTTAAAATGCTGTTTATATCAATATGCAAATATTGATAGATATGATCCATGTTAACAAATGCTCTCTAGTGTTCTCAGTAATTTTTAAGTATTTTATAGAAAGGTTGTAAAAATAGTTTAAGAACTAGTAACCTAAATCATGGCCTTAATAGGATTAAAATGAGCTAATGTACTTACAGTGCTTTTCACTAGGTGTTGGAAACAGCAAATTCAGTCAATGGTAGCAAGCATTATTGTTATGTAACAGGAAGTCACAAAGAAATCAGTGCTGATACCAGGCATTTTTGGGAATTGTTTCCTATTCATTAGTAAGCAATGAACTTTTTTAAAAAAGCCAAATCATTAGTCTGAGTTCTAGTGTAATAGGTCTTTTGTTGTTTTTCTAGAACATGAACTACCCTACAAATTTAGAAGGCCTGGTATTAAAAACATTCTAGTCTCTCATCTTTTGTAGCAATAGAAAATAGCAAAGTTTAAAGTGTCCTATGTCAGGCATATCAAATTAATTAGGATATTTATTCTCATAAAAAATAAAGACATGCTCCCTGAAATACGTATCCAAACAGCATCTTGGAACAAAAAAACTCTGAGCAAGCTTCTGGTCAAGGCTCCTTGTTCCAGCCCCAGCTTAGAATGGATGTCTTATTAAGACTCACAAACTGAGCAGTTATTTTTCACATTACCAGTCCCATACTTCTATGAAGAAAACTAAGGTCTTTCCTGCTTTCATTTTGAAGTGACTTTCTTAGGATTCACCTATTACAGGTAAAAATTAAAAACTAAGGCCTGGGTCTTGATACACTATATTGTTAATAGTGAACCAGGATTTAAAACCCACATTACTCACACTACTCTGCTTAGATGTATTATATTCTGTTCCAGTCATTCTACCTGTATTAGATTTGAGGGCACAGACAGCAATCCCGAAAATAACAGAATATAGTATCCTTAATTTCCTATTAACTTAATCTAAAGCTCTATAAAACCTACACTGTTTTACTATGGCTGATCGTAAGCGAATCTGGTTTGTTGGATTGCTGTTTTGTATTGATACATTTCATTCAAAGCTGTTATGATTGATAGTATCAAGTCCGAGAGTATAGGCAACTGCACTTAAGATGACAAGATCCACTAGAATATCCACTATGGTTTGATTATTACCTGCCTTTGAAGTTTTATACTGTCTACAATGTTTTATTTTTACTAATATTGTTATTTACTGCTTTACTCAATTATACTGCTATATTCAATTATGCCT